>JARFIW010000100.1:0-90624 GCA_036346225.1 Platerodrilus igneus
AAATTGCATTTTGCGAAACCTGCCACACCCTGTATACTGTGAAGAAATTTCAAAAAAGTAATAATTACAAATATACTATTGTATATAGTAAAATTTTCTGCATCTTGAAAATTAACATAAGTTATGTATTAGTGCAGTGGCAATGTTTAATATGTCCTGGAATTATGAAACACCCTGTATGCTTCCAAATATTTTTAAAATGTGCATTTTAGGCATGCCTAATATGCCTCCAAATTTGGTTTATGTAGCTTTTATAATAACGGAGTTATCAACCGTTGCCACACTAAAAACTCACTTTGTATATATATATATATATATATATATATACATATATATATATATATATATATATATATATATATATATATATAAATATATATTTACATCCCTGTATTAATAACGCGTCCTTTTACAACTAAGACTTACAGCGTCTTGTATTTGTTAAATAAGTTTATTTTGATAAATTACCATTATACTTATTTGCTTATTTTTAGGAAAGGAAAAAGCTTCGGCGTCAAATCAGACGTGAAACTTGGAAAGAAGAACAAGAAAAAATTCGTTTGGGTCTTACTGCACCTCCTGAACCTAAACTTCGTATATCAAATTTAATGAGAGTTCTTGGCACTGAGGCTGTACAAGATCCCACAAAATAGAAGCTCATGTACGCGAACAAATGGCTAAGCGGCAAAAAGCTCATGAAGAAGCAAATGCTGCTAGACAATTGACAGTTGATCAAAAGCGCCAAAAAAATATACGAAAGGTTAAAGAGGATACATCATTAGGTACTCATGTATCAATTTTTCGCATTAGGGATTTGCAAGGATTACAAGCAAAAAAGTTTAAAATTGAAACAAATGCAAAGCAGTTGTTTATGACTGGATGTATTGTATTGTACCCGGATTGTTGTGTTGTGGTAGTTGAGGGAGGACCAAAGCAACAGAAAAAATATACCAGATTAATGCTTCATAGAATTAAATGGGAAGAGGATCTTGTCAAAGATCCAGATGGCAATCAAATTCCTAATAAATGTGTTCTTATCTGGTCTGGTACAAGCAAACAAAGAAATTTTGGTGAAGTAAAATTTAAACATTGCCCGACTGAGAAATTAGCTCGTGAATATTTTAAGAAACATCGTGTAGAACATTACTGGGACCTGGGATACAGTCACGCAGTTTTGGAACCTATTGCTGTTGATACTTAATCATTGCCTTGGTGAAGATTGTTAGAGAACTTTATTTGTATTAAATTTACGGCTAGAATAATGAGTTATGTAATAGAGACATGCCTTAATTTGTTAGGCGATATTAAATATACAGTATCTTGTTGCTTGAGTCTACCTATGTAGACATTAATATATTTCTGTGCTTTGATAGTTCATTCTGTGGTACTTTTTCTTTTTCTCTTTTAGTTAGCACACAAGTTTAATTTAATGCAACTCTTTATCGTTCTCTATCCTTAATACTTTTAGTGCCATGCAACTAGCTGTACGTATACCTTTCTTAATCTGATTTATATTCTTGAACCTTAGTGTTGTTCTACATTATCTTTTGTTCTGCTTTCTATTACTGTCTTAACCATTCTATCATGCTTCAAACATTACCTATTCTCCACTATGCTTTTTTCTAATTACACCTAGAAAGCTTTAAATTTTAACTTCTTTCCCCAATGTCCATGTTTTGCAGAAGTTTCAAACATGCTTTCAGTAGTCTCCCTATCAGCTAGAATTATCTTAGACTTTAATATCGTACCTTGCACTTCAAGATGGTTCTTTAGGCTACTCTACTTTATACATATCTTCTACTTCTAATTTTTCCATTACTACCTTTACTCTCATCATTCTACTGCATGTTTACATCTCATCTTTCTGTATTGTTAATTCTTATGTCAAAATCTCAATTTTAAATATTTTCCCCTTGATTTAACCTATTTCTAACTTTTATGTTTTTGGTAATGCAACCACATCACCTGCATAATTCAGCATTTGAATATTTTCTCTTTCCCATTTTAATAATTTTATTTATTGTTAACTTCGTATACCAGCTATATAAGACTGGCGATAACTAACATTGAAATGTTAAATATATATAATCTTTTCTCTTATAGAAAATAATTATACCCTCTTCAATAAAGGCTAAGAGACTGGCAAAGAAAACTACGTAGACTCTTATTACACTTGAGATGTAAATTTTTCGTCAAAGGTCCTTTATGGGGTTCTCGATGTAACTCTGAATTCTAATTTCAGCGGATTTTGATGAAACACAGGGGGTTCGGTACAAGGATGGAATTGTCAGACGCCACTTCACCTTTAAATATAACATTTGTGATAGAAAAACCTGAAAGGAAAGTGCAGAAATTTTTCGGTGTAGTAATACTTCGGTTGTTACTAGCGTAACAGTTAGTACCTGTAATAAATGCATAAATATATTAAACCAATTAATGGAGACAGCTGTTTGCGTCTCAAAACCAAATAGTGATACTTTTGTTAAGAAATTCACTGGATTTTAGCATCCATCATCTCTTTAAACCAGTTTCACTAAATAAAATTGGTTCATCATTTATAATAAAAATAAATAAATATTCTTTTGGTTTCATAAGACAGATATGTACAAAAATATTTTATTATGAGTAATTTTCAAAGTTATAATTATCTACTTTTTAAATAGTCAAAAATTACGTTTTTTTTATAAGGTAACAACTAATAATTTCAAATTCTCCAAGATTCGGATCTGACAAATTGGTTCACATATGTTTCAGTTAATTATATAGTTCTTTAGTTGTAATAACAAATTACTAAATAAGGGCAACATGAACAACTAAACATTCAAGTCACTGAAGGTTAAATTATTTCAAATCTACCAACAACACGTGTAACTTGTTTGTTAAGCAAACAAGCTTTTAGATTTGTTCATTTAAATTTCATTCATTGTTTTCCTTTTTGTATAATTGACATTTATGATAACGGTTGAACAAGTATTAAATTTATAATTTAAATCTTCACCCAACAAAATTCCTTAATGAATTGCTTAGCCATATTTTTCAAATTTATCTACTGAACGTAGTAAAAAGAGATATTAAATTTTTAAGCTAACCAACATCAATACAAACATTAGCGTACGTGACATTTTTAAAATTAAAAATAATTTTATCATCATTGTACGTTGCCGATACCAAAAAGAATCCTTGTCAGCTGTTTATACTTGGCACGTCATCCTCATAGTATGTTAACTAACCATCGACATCAAATTCAATATTCAAGCTTTTCCAAACGAATACATAAACAGTTGTTGCCATCTTGCATTTTAATACCTCATGTGAAACACCTAACGTGCTTCCGCCATATTGCGTTGCTAAAGTAGATATTCTTTAAATGTTGGAATTTTTAAATTTTGTTACCCTGTTTATTTTATTTTAATTTAACATTTGATCATTTTTTTCTTATTTATTTTGCTAATTCAATTCTTGCTGATTTATTTTTTTGCAAATATATATTTTTTGCACTAGAATATAAAGCTTTATGTGATGAAAGTTAAACATTAATTACATACCATTGATAAAATTCTGTTACTGGAGACCCTGCAACAAGCACTTAAGGTATGTGAAAGTCACATCGCTTACTCTTCCCAGACATGCTTGCTTCTTTCGTGTAACGATGTGACTGTCCGGAATTATATTTTGGTTACCAAATACTCCATACTTTTATATTGAACTGTGAGAATATTTTCTCAATTAAATTTCGCACCAAAAAAATTATAACTGTTTACTTTAAACTTATTAAATACAGCATTTGTACTTTATTTTATAAAAGGGCAAAATATGTTACACCATTTATTTATATTTCTGCGGACGTCAGCATTCAATTTCTTGATGACTGGGTTTACTCATTTTTTGTAGACATCAGCATTAAATTTCTTGCCGAGTGGGTTTATTTATTATTCTGTGGATGTCAGCATTAAATTTCTTGCTGGTTAGGTTTATTTATTTTTTTGCACACGTCAGCATTCAATTTCTTGATGACTGGGTTTATTACTGTTTCTGCGGATGTCAGCATTAAATTTCTTGCTGATTTGGTTTATTTAAATTTTGGATATATCAGCATTAAATTTCTTGCTGCCTGGGTTTATTTATTTTTTTTGGACGTCCGCATTAAATTTCTTCATGACTGGGTTTATTAAATTTTCTGCAGATTTTATATTTCTACGTAGTTATAATTATCAATTGATGTAGGTAATTTTGTATTTGTTCCAGTAGTTGAAATCCATTATTCACATATCAAATCAAAGTTGATTTTCTTGACAAATGTTAAAAATAAATGTAGGTGATTTTTCAAGAGGTCTTTTTTTTGGGAGGCCAGTCTCCTCCATTTAATATGTCTACGTTCAATTTTTAATTTAGAGCATGTGTAGAGCAAATGGACTACTGCTTGTTCGTCTTCTTCGCAATTACATATTGGATTTGTGCTAATTTTAAATTTATATAGATAGCTATTTAATCTACCATGACCAGTTAATATTGTTGTTGATGTTGGGAATATTGGTAATTTAATTTTCTTCGGATGTTGAATTGTAGGAAAAAATGGTCTTGTTTGTGAGCATTTTGTGGAATTGGACCATCTGATTTGCCAAACATTTTCACTTTGTTCTTGTGTGTGTGTGTGCGTGTGTGTGCGCGCGCGTGCGTGCGTGCATGTGGGTGCGTGCATGGGTGGGTGCGTGCCTGTGCACGTGCGCGTGCGTGCATGTGTGTGTCTCTGTGTGTGTGTGTGTGTGTGTGTTATTATTATTATTATTATTATTATTATATTTATTAAAACAGTAATATTTACACTAACCTAAACGTATTATATACATATGGTCATATAAATGTGTTCCAACTACACTTTTTTTTTTAATTAGAATATTAATTAATGTATTTAAATTTAAAATCATTTTTTAGGCCTAACATTCAACTAAAAATTAGAGTTTCATTGTCTGTTTTACACAACAGTTCTCCTATAGTGAACTTTCTTTCAACCTCTTCTAATTGATCTTTACTAAGATACCAGGTGAATGTTTTTAGTATTTGTGTTTCTAGGTTGCGTAAAAAAGCAGTTTTATAATCTAAGTTGTTTTCTCCTGTTTTCATGTGCTTAGTAAATATTTGATATATTGTCTACGTCCCCATGTTCAACAGGTAGTTTATTAGGTTGCTGGTATTTGATTTTCTAGGATATCCGGTGTATATTAGTTTTGGAGGAAATTTTTCATTTTTTATTACCTTTTTTTTATTTCTACTATATATGACCATAGATCTTGGCTTTTAGGACAATCTATTATTACGTGCCAAGAAGAACCTCTAACGTCATGACAAAAGAAAAGAAAAGAAAATTGAGGTTATGTTCTTTTGTAGCTTCCTCCGCGTCGCTTTGTTTATTTGGAATTGCTCGTCATGTACCTCGGCTACTAGAATGCGTTTTGTAGTGGTGTAATCTCGACTTTGTTCTGCAATTTTGTAATGTAATTTAAAAAATGCTTTTATCTTTCTATAACTTATCAAAAGTTCGTCCTGTGTTGTACTTGTATGGTTTTAATTAATAACTTCATATCTTCTTCTGATATCCATTGATTATTTGAAATGAGTCCGCCCACTGTATTAATATTGCTTATTTGCCAAAGCTTATTGAAGAGTGGCAGGATACAAGTCTTGATTAGTCAGAAATTTGCCATGGGTATTTCTTGGATGTCATAAAAATTATTTGGAAAATTTGTTAATGTTATATTTGAATCTCTAACTGAAGTGAGCATAGATTTAATGAAGGGTGAGGTCTTTTTCTTAATTATGCTGTAGTCATCTACGAAGAAAAGCTGCCATGATACTTTTATTACATTAGATAACTCTAGTAAGTTTTGCATCACTACCTTTCATTTTTGGTTTTCTGTTAAGTTTATAAATCTTTGGACCAAGTTGATTCTAAAACCTTTAACAAGCACAAGTGTTTCTGTGTAGTCCAGTGCTTACCCTGCCACATAAATTTAACCAGTTGCTGTTGTAGTGCGCTCAGATGTTTTTCTGTAAGTGGTAAGATTTGTAACCAATGCCACAGTTTTGGTGCAACAAACTGATTAATAATTGTTTTTCGACCTCTTAATGAAGCACTTGGTTTTCTTTGGGACCATTTTTGGATTGACTGCGCGATTTTGTTTGACAGAAAGTCAAAAGCGTAGTCGGCGTCTTTATCCATATCATTAGATAGTCTGATACCTAGCACAGTGATATATCTTGAGGACCATGAAATATCCAGCGGGTTATCCTCCCGTTGTTTCCAACTGCCTGCGTCCAGAAACCTTTTGATTTTCTAGTATTTAGTTCAGATCCTGATTCTTGTGCATACGTGTCGTAGATCTTTTTAAATTTTAAGAAATCTTCGTTTTCAGATATGAACACAGTTACATCGTCTGCGTAAGCTGCGACCTTATGCTTTATATCGTCATCTGGTGTTAAATGATACCCAGCTAACGCACGCCTGCAATGAGCAAGAATGGATTCTATTGTTAAAGAAAATAATGGTCCCGAAAGAGGACATCCTTGTCTTATGCCCTTTGAAAAAAGTAGCGGTCTTGACAACAGTGGTCCAATCCGTAAATGGCTTTGAGCATTCGAGTAAAGCATTCTTATATTGCTGATAAAGGCATCACCAAGATTCATTAATGATAAGACGGGGAATAAATAATCGTGATGAATTTTATCGAATGCCATCTTCTGGTCTAAGTTTAGAATAGCGAGTGGTAACTCCTGATCGTTAGCTTGATAGATAACATCTCTATATAGATGCAAGGTGTTGTAAATTGTTCGATTTGGAACAGAGTAACTTTGATCGTCTTCAACAATTAATGATATTACTGTTGATAATCTGGTTGATAGAACTTTAGCAAGTATCTTGTAATCCGTTCCTAGTACAGATATGGGCCGCCAGGTTTCTATGTTGGTAGGATCTCCTTGTTTCGGTAAAAGAAATATTACACACTTCGTTGTTGATTTTGGCAATTTGTTCTGGTTTATTGCTGAAGTGAAAACTTTTAGGTATACTTTCCCTAATACATTCCAAAAGTATCTGTAGAACTCGACTGTTAAGCCATCTATTCCGGGCGATTTGTTTTTGTTCAAGGAGTTAAGTGCTATTGTACATTCTGTTAGAGTAATTGGTTTATTTAACTTTATTTTATGAAGATTTGGAAGTTTTTTAATGTCCTTGTATAATTGCGCACTTTTATTATTGACGGCTTTCGTATCTTTTGCATATATGGGCTCAAAGTGCTTTATTGCGATAGAGCATAGTTTTGTTGGTTCTGTGACTAGAGTGCCGTTTGTTACGTTTTTCGAGGCAGACACGTTGGGCGCCAAATTTATGCTACGTTGGCTCGTAGCCGTGCGTAACACAAAGAAAATCAAAGAAATGACCAGACTCAATCAGAGATTAGGGGGGTTGTAGAAAGCAGACCAACATATAATGTACGCGGCTGTAAGGAGTTAGTAACAATACCTGCAATAAAAAAACATTAGTCCTGCAAACCTGAAATAAAGAAAAAGCATAGCATGCTAATCGAGCATAGATTGTTCAGTACTTTGTAGAATGTAAAAAAAAAACTGTTTGGATAATCTATATAATATAACAACGGTAAAAGCAATACAAAAATTTTTAGTACAAAGTGAGGTAATATTGGGGAGTAGCAGAAACGTTTCCTCACACACCAATTAAACATAAATCAGACAAAATTTTAACAAAAGATAAATAGGTAAGCACAATTGATATGAGTCATCCAGTATTGTTGATTCTTCTTTTTTTTTTTTAAATAGCATGCAAGTCTATAGTAAAAGGTATCAGAACGACAAAGATATGGCAAAACAACGGATAGATATTTAAAGTAAGAACAAGTAGGAAATAGTTCAACTTACAAAAGGTCCTTCAGTAACGCTTCCTTGCAATTGAAGTGTGGGATTTACGATGTACGGCACTAACGCAGCACTTCACTCTTGACTGGGAGGGTGTTGATGGAACTTATCACACGTTACCCTAATCACACCTACGTATTTCACTGGTGTTAGCAGCAGACATTATCACGCGACGGAACTATGTAGCATGGATAAATTTCTTGTTAATTCTATTTCCTGAGACAATAATTTCGAAATATTTTGTAGCACTAGTTTAATTTCAACTGGGACCAAATGTATATTATTTTCATAAACATCCAAAAAGCAGCGAGAAACTTCAACCAATACCTTTGTAAACCGGTAATCTGTTATATTTCGTAAATAACGAAATTTGCGCAAGCAATGATCTGTTTTAGATTCTTTGGGGTTAGAAATTCAGAAACTACAGTATCAACTGTATTTGGATAATCCAAAGTATGCACTACTCTGATAAAAAAAAGGACCGCGAAACTAGATCGCACACAGTTTAAATATCAAAAGACAAAGCACCAAAAAAACCACAATGAGTAAAGCACGTGTATCACTAAAGTAAGTCCGTCAAATGTTCCGTAAAACACGTGCGTCGACCAAACACGTTCGCCTATCAACCATACTACTTCAATCGGAATTAGCACTACACTTTCTACAGTTAATATACAACTTTTATTTCACAAGAAAAACAACTAAAATCGTGCCGTGCTTGTTCATGAACAATTCGAAAATTGATACCGCATTAATTCTCACTATTGTCAAAGCAAAGAAGAAACAGTATTTTCAACGTAATTAATATATAGGAACCAAGAACAAAACTACAACTACAACTACTCATCTGTTTATTCAACTCGTTGCTATCACAACCTCTTATCGTCTATTATCTAGACTGGTATATCCACATAAGGAACAAAATCTATACGAACGGCAAGACAAGAACGATGCAATCCACTCATTATAATACGACGCATTCGCAAGGAGTTATTAAATATAAAATATAGAAACAGTAGTTACAGAAATGTATTTACTAATTGGGAAAAAGCGTAAAATGTTAAGCTATAAAAATGCACGTTACACGTTTTCATCTTTTAATTTTGAGAGCATCTGAATAGCGGTTGCATTAACACTTGTTAGAGTTATTCTATCACTTTTGATGAGTTCTTCATATCCCAATTTCAGTAAACGTTTTTCACCAGAACGTTTATATACGTTTGTGATATCTTTTATGTGCTGTGAGTACTTTTCCAATTCCTCGTGTTCTAAAAATGGGGTTTTCGATAATTTTTCTATTGCGTTTCAAGTAAAAAACTTTCTGTTGCCTTTTCTGCTTTGCGTAAAGAATTATCATATTTTTAATATTGGTTTTTAAGCTTTCCCACAGCTTTAAAATATCGCATGTTTGTAATTTAGTCTCAATTTCTGTAACCAGAAAGGTACGCATGATATTTTGGTAGTCTTGTTCCTCTAAAAGTAAATTATCAAATTTCCAGTGGAGAGACAATGGGTTATGTACTAGCGAGCTTCTAATTACGGTAGATACTGCTAAATGATCCGAAAACGATCCTTGTATAGCTGTGGATATTAATTTTGAAAGCAAATTTATTGTGCAATATATTCGATCAATTCTGGATGCAGTTTTTTGTGTTGCTGTTGTTTGGGATACGTAGGTGTACCCACCCTTTTGACTATTAAAATGGCGCCAACAATCTTGCAATTTTGCGTTGTTTATGGTGATGTTTAACATTTCTGCATGTGCTGGAGACCTTTCTACTGAATGTAGTCTGTCGAGTTTATTATTTAACGTACAATTGAATTCTCTGCCGATTATAATACCATTATGATTACCTTTCTGGTGTACTAGTATATATCTAAGACTAAGTAATACTTCTTTCGCCTTTTGCAGGTCTTGTGGTACATATATTGAAAGTAAAAGCAGTTTTTGTTGATTGATTTCTATAGTTACAAATTGCAAATAAGAATTGAATATTATTCCGTGTTCTATAATTTTTAAATAAGGATTTTTTTTATCGCTACTAGTGTGCCGGAGTAGTTAGTAACAGCAGCATTTAAAAAGTAATGTATATCGTTTACAAGTTGAAGTGTTTGGTATTTCTACTATATTAGTTTCTTGCAGGAATAAAATGTCGGGGGAATTATTTTCAAGAAGTGTTTCCATCAGGACCCATTTAAAATTACCTTTAATGCTTTTTGCATTGAGAGTGGTGATTTTTATCAAATTTTGCGAATTTTGTGACATCGTTCTTGTTGATTTAGGAATTTTTGTTGCTATCGTTACTTGTTTCTGAGAGTTTTCTCACTGCAGATGTTCGTGAAGAGGAAGCCATCAGTGTTTTTGCCACTTCTGCATCTCCATTGATGGATTGATTTAGTTTTACGGTCAGTCGTTTTAACATCTCTTTCAAAGCTCTTTGAGATATTAATGGAGTTACAGATTTTATCAACAATATGAGTCCAGAGATATCGTTACAGTATCTCTGGGCTACTATTAATGGTTCATCATTCCCTTTGGTATCTTTCAAGAATTATCCAAAGTCAATGACTTCTGACTTCTGGTTTCTGTATCCATAATTGCTCTATATTATCATATATGTCTTGTGACTGTAGTACTTCGTTGTCAGTTTTCTTGCGTTTATTTTCATTTGTTTTTCGAACATGATTTGGCGTTACAAAATTTTGTTCATGTGTATCATCTAGTTTAATCGTACTACGCTCGATTGGTGCGGTTAATTCGTTTCCAAATCAGTGATGCAATCTGATATTGTAGTTGAGGTGTGTAAGCGTTTATTTGTAACCGGCGGCGGCGGTACATCACAAACCATAGAGACATTGTTTTCGGATTGTTCTCTAACGGTTCATTTGGAGGCGATGTGGCCGTAATCTTTACATTTATAACAATGTGGCTTTTCATCAGACAGGAAAATACGATAATCTTCTTCATATGAGAGAACAATAGAAGATGGTAGTTGCATTGTATCATCACTAACAACAAACACTTGACGGCGGAAGCTACAAACATGTTTGATTCTTCTAAGCCTATTCCTGCTCCAACAAAAGAAATAGGCGAAACAATTTTAATATTATTTATTTTTAAAGTATTTTCTATAATGTGATGAGGTATGCACGGGGACACGTTGGATAACAAAACTCTTTTAGCAGGTAAAATAAGTTTTCTGGCGGGTACATAAACGTCCTTAATTTCAATGCCTCCATGAGATTCAATAAAATTATTCACCGATTCTTTGTTTTTTAAGTAAATGCATATCCGGTTGTTGGACATCCGGGATGCAAATAAAATATTTCTTGGTTCAACCTTTGCACCTGTTCCAATAACATAGTCTTTTATTTGGACACCATCAATTGCTGGAAAAATAACTGCTTGGTCTTTTTTTGGAAAAGCTAGAAGCTCTAACCACGGTTGAAAAAGAAATCGAATGTGGTTTATTTATAGTTGTAAAATGATAGTCTGACTGAGTTGAACTTTCGTTATTTACAGTAAGATTTTCATTACAGGTATCACCCCTGTATTCAGAAGTAATACTCGTAGATGCAGGTGTGTTATGCATAATTAAAAGTGTCGATAAGACATATGTATCGCATCATTTTTATGATATTAGATAGCAAACAGCTGCGGCCAACCGGCATTGCTGGCATTGCAGGTGGTGCACACTATTATTCAAGAATCACCAGTTTAACGATACTAAAGTCTGTACTTTTATAATTAAAGGTCCAATTAAATATTATTATTATTATTGAAATTAGTAATTAAGATTACGTTCACTTACCGTTTGTTTTGTTAATCACTTAATAACACAAACAAAACTACTTTATCCACATTTAACTAAAAATTCCGAGAGAAACTATAAAACATGTCCGCTCTTGACGAGAGTTCGTGTGTGTGTGTGTGTGTACGCGTGCACGTGTGTGTGTGTGCGTGCGCGCGCGCGTGGGCACCTGTAGTGTGGCCTTCACGAATTATGTGGACATACACACGACTCCGTAGGTTAAAACCCATTTTTACCAAATCTGCCTGGTCTCCCCACCCCAAAAATGTCTACCATTTTTATTGTCCACACGAATCGGTTAACAGCAGAAGTGTAATTTCGTCATAATATAACCTAATTAGTGTTGTCTTGGAAAGTGCTGTCCTGTACGTGTCTTTTGCGCTTGGGTTTTTATTCATCAGTTGAGTAATGTGTGTTAAGTGTGTGCAATTTTTTACCAAATTGTGCGGTCTTCATTATTGAATAGGTAAGTAGATAATGCTTATTCATATGTAGCAGTATACAACGCAACTGTATATTAGTATATAGTATAAAAGCTTGTATAATAGCGAAGTACTCGCAGAACTCGTGTTCCCGTATTTATTTACCTTTGGACAACTATTGTTCTAAAATATTATTCACAAGTAACAAGTACATATTGAATGGGTAATACCTACTCGATACTTATTTTAACGTATTATCAAATTATATATAGCATAAAAGCTTGTATAACAAACAAATACTAGTAATGTTCCATTTGTATAACCATTCATTATATTATATCGTTTAGCAAGCGTAGTAAATGACGCACTTCTAATATTAATTTTAAAGCAGGCAAGGAATTGACATTAAGTAACGTCAGTTTTTGTTTTTTTTAAAAATTGTGTCAAGTTAGGTTTTATGGTGCGGGTGTGTTAATCTATCTGTTGTAGGTCTACTCATTGTCCACTTTTATTTGCCGTTATCTATATCCATATATATATAGAATACAAATGCATATTGGAAATTTCTAATTTGGACGAAAAAGAAAGGACCTTCAATTACGTATACCGGAAGCCGTAATTGTCCAATTTACTTGGGAACAGCACACACCCCGTAATGACGCTTGTTGGTAGTTTGTTAAAACGTACACGACTCCTACTCACTATGTACAGTGGCTTGATTTACCCCACAAGATAAGCGTTTGTAGCGTTCTGTTTAATTCAACGTTTAGTATTATATAGTTCACTTTAGCAAGCATATTAAACATGCCGATTTGTGATAAAGGACAGTCAAGTAAACTGTACACTTTTTCAAAGTTGCGAGGAAGGTTAGAAAGTGACAGGAGAGAATTGTCAAATTTTAAAAAGTGTCGAGTCGCGTTTTACACTTTGGTGTGTTTTAATTAATCTTTTGCAAGTCCACTCTAACATCCGATTTTATATACCGTCATGATTATACCTATAAGATACCAATTCATAGTGGGAGTTTATTTGGATGAAAGAAAATTGACCTCAGATTACATTTGCCGTACGCTGTAATTAACCAATTTAGTTGGGAACCTGATGCATTAACACACACCTATGGTAAAGTTAGTTGGGAGGTTGCATTATCCCGACACCCACTCTCCTCACTGTGTCTATAGTGACCTGATTCACCCCACAAACCCTTCAAGGTAAGCGTTGCACTGTAGTAGTTACTGAGTGACCAAACTAGTTCGCACGCTGGTATTGGGATATTTTACCCTAAACTATAGAATGTTCTTTTGCATCTACTGTTAGTGAAGCTAAAAGTAGATAGTGTATTTCGCCCCGTATTTACCCTACTTTCACTGTAGTCAACCGTGCAAAACAGAAAGCCGCTTGTGTGCCCATTGTATATCTATTAGTCCATAAAATTTTAAAGCTGCGATACTTTCCAAATTGTACAACTTGTTTCGTAACGTAAGACTGTACCAGTTGTAACGCCTAGATAGTTCAAATAGACTTACGTCTACCTTCCACATTATTACCGGAGGTTTGCATGCACCCGGTGTAACACGCGTGATGTTTCGGGCTATAGTCTACACTCTTTTGGTCGTCAAACCTAAGAACCCGTACAGCCGTGAGGCTCAGGTGCATTCAATCCTACCCCACCTTAGAAATAATTGTACTCACAAGTATATCTTTGATAGCCCTGGCCAGTGCGAACTTCCACCTAGTTGTTACTTTTGGTTAGTTATCATAATTAATTTGATCGTAGCTGTGGCGTATTCAATATACGCCGTACCTACATTTGCTTATACACACCTTTGTTTATGTTACTTACTGTGCTTAATTAATGTGTTTTTTTCAGCCATTCGTTTGTAAATAGAGTTAAGAGTATAATCCAGGTGCATTATTCTGTTGTAGTAATTTGCGTGAGTAGGGTGAATCAGTACATTCTACACCGTGAGTTTTTTCTTATTTTCATATTTTCTTATTATAGCAAGTGCAGGGGCGTTTGCTCGACCAGTAACGAGATCCACGAATATATCTAACACAGTGACATTACTGGTGGTGCCCACCCAATTTTGCCGTCATTCCCCATTTTTGGCATACTACCAAGTTTACGCCCCACTATAATTGTCATCTTTGGGCGTTTAGCAATCCCGACTTACTACTTTTATCATACCCACCCCTCACCGGCTAGAGCTAAGCCGCGCACGGATTCCGATCCGTCGTAGTGCTTTAGTGAGACAACGACTAATATAACACAAAACATACTCTTGATCGTCTTTGGTTTGGGTTAGGACTGCGCCTAAGCCATAACCAGAAGCATCTGTTTGTACACAAAACGGTAAGTCAAAATCTGGACATCTAACTATAGGGTCGGAAATCAAATGATTCTTAAGCGTAGTAAACGCAACATTACAAATTTCAGACCAATCAAATTTATTATTCTTTCTTAACAAAGCAGTTAATGGGGCGACAATTGACGAAAAATTCGGTATAAAACGTCTATACCACGAAGCCATACCTACAATTCTCCTAAGTTTGTTAACAGACTTCGGTGGCGGTATGTTCAGAATAGCGGTAACTTTTCGGGATCAGGGAGTAATCCTTTACTACTCACAATGTACCCGAGATACTTAAGTTCAGGTTTGCAAAACTGACACTTTTCACGACCTAAAGTTAGACCAGCATTACTTAAACGGGTAAATACGTCTTGCAGTATTTCGATATGTCTCTCAAAATCAGGTGTACACAGGATTATATCGTCCAAATAAACGAAAACATAGGGTTCCAACTCAGGACCTAGCACAGTATCTATTAGACGTTGCCACGTAGCCGGAGCATTGTGTAATCCGAACGGCAAACGACAAAACTCAAACAAACCACGATTCGGTACCGTAAAAGCTGTGTATTGACGAGATTCCTTGGCAACAGGGACCTGCCAATATGCCGACTTAATGTTCAACGAAGTAATATATTTCGCATCACGTAGACGATCTAAGATGGACGAAACATACGGCAACGGGTACGCAACCTTTTCCGTAACCTTGTTGTGTTGACGAAAGTCGACACAAAAACGAAACATATTATCACGCTTCTTCACCAACAAAATCGGACTAGACCAAGTGCTGTTCGAACGCTCTACCACACCTAATTTTAGCATCTTTTCCAATTCGTCATCAATATGTTTTTGCATAACCGGCGACACCGGATAATATCTTTGCCTAATCGGTTTCGAGGTCTTAATCTCGTGTTCCACTAAACTCGTGCAACATAAGGGCTCACCAGAATGTTTAGCAAAATGTTCATTTACCAACCGCTCTAATTTCATACGCTGCTCAAAAGACAAATCATGGGTAGACTGTAGAACAGAATTACTTAACGCATCCTCAATAGACAAAACATCGGGGTTAGTAAACTGCCATTGGCCTTTCATGATATCCGGAACTAAACCAATAGACGACCAAAAATCAATACCTAAAATTAATGGATGCTTAACTTCAGGCATAACTAATACTTCAATAGTAACGGTTTGTTCTCTCAAAGTAATCGGTAAAGTAATTGTTCCTAAACTACTAACTTTCTGACTATTCGCTACGGTACAGATAGGGTGAGAATCTTTTCTTAACGGCAACTTCAACAAACTTAATAAATCCCAACCTTTCGAACCTAAAATTGTTCTACTAGCACCAGAATCCAAAAGTCCAAGTAACTTATAACCCAAAATATCAACATGAGGTCTCGCATCAGGCGTAGAATTCTCAAAAACATAATCTAAAATAACTTTATTTTTAATGAAATCGGCATTTTTAATTTTAACTAAATTCTGCATATAAAAAGTCGAGTTAGTAAACGTACGGGATAAAATCGCTCGACCATTCAATTTCCCGTCGGGCCGTTTCCCGAAAATCTACGACATTTATTACAAGTGTTCACGGTAAAACCAGGATTTCCACATCGATAATAATATTGACATCGACGCGGCATATCACATTGAGTGGCTCTGTGATCACTTTTATCACAATTCCAACAACGGAGTGTTTTCTGACGAATATCACTTTCAAATCTTTGACGTGTATTTGCAGAAACTTTAGAAGTGCATAAATCATTAAAAGATCCCACATAAGCCAAATCAGCCTCCAAATCAGTACGACGACGAGAAGGCGGTACATAAGTATCAATAGAAAAGCGTCTCTTTTCCATTTTCCTACCGTAGGACAATAATTCATTTTCAGAACGTACTTCGATAAGTGCTAACTGACTTTGATAAAACGCAGCAATATTTCGGATTAAAATCTTAAGTTGGTCTGCCTCAAAAATAGGCTCATTTAATCTACTAAACATATTTAGCATAACGGCAATATAAATCCTTATAGTCTCCTCTGAACCTTGGGTGAGACGCTTAATTTCTTCTATCAAGCGTTAGTTATAGTTTATCGGCTGAAATTCCCTACGCAACAAACGAACTAACTCCTCCCAATTACTTACAGAACTTTTATTGGCCCTATACCATAATAATGCTCTACCAGTAAAAAGGTCTACGCATTCAGAAACTAATTGAACAGAAGTAACATTCCGAGCTATACTAAGCTCATCTACACGTTCCAGAAACGCGCTCAACGACATTGTTCGAGGATCGCCGGAAAATTCAATTCCCCACTTTGCGACTGGGACTGACTTCATCAAATAATTATGACACATTGACATTTTCATAACGGGATTAGTATCGTTAGCTGTATCTTCAACACAGCTAGTATCTTCAATTATTTCTTCTTCAGAATCAACTTTAAGTGACAACAATTGATAACGGGACAACAGCAATGATACTTTCAATAAAAGTTTTCCTTTTACACAATTCTCTTCACTATGCAGAATCCGAATCTGCAATCAGATTTAAAATAGCACCACCCCTTACAAAGTTACACACATATCTTCTAGCGTCACCGATTGATTCCTCCACCCTGCCTAGCCCCGCCCCAACAATTTGATTGGTCGATGGCTCCGCCCACCCCCTATTTTCTGATTGGTTGATGGGTTCGCTCAAGCCCCACCCCCTGTTTTCTGATTGGTCTGTAGCTCCGCCCCAACCACCTGATTGGTTGATGACTCCGCTATTTACCCTACCACTTTTCGATCCCCCACCCTGTTCCTTTTGGCACACTTCGATTCTCACTTGATCGATTCTCCCACTCTGCTCCTTCCGGTACACTTCGATCACCCCACCCTGCCTACTAGTTGGCGGTTGTTGAGGGGGGCGTACCTTATGACAATTCTTATGATTCATTTGAATTATTCATTATGTTTATCAGCTTTGCGGGTGCCCCATTCGGCATTTTGCAGACTAGAAAATTTTTTAAAAAATTTTAAATCGAGTTAACATATGCCCTCGGGTTACTAAAAATCAACTCAAAATTACATAACATTGGTATGGAAAATCAGAATTGTAAAGGGTAATTGTTTCAGTTCTCTGGAATCGGTGATTGACCACAGAAATAAAAATAAGCTGCAATGTATATGGAAATAAAAATTTAGTGGAGTCATCAACCAATCAGGTGGTTGGGGCGGGGCTACAGACCAATCAGAAAACAATGGGAGGGGCTTGGGCGAACCCATCGACCAATCAAAAAACAGGGGGTGGGCAGAGCCATCGACCAATCAGATTGTTGGGGCGGGGCTAGGCAGGGTGGGGGAATCGATCGGTGACGCTAGAAGATATGTGTGTGTAACTCTGTAAGGGGTGGTCCTATTTTAAATCTGTTTGCAAATTTGGATTCTGCATAAAATTCTAGACTAATTTGATGTCCCACATGGTTAAAAATTTATGCGGACGGCCAAAAAATTACTACCAGCAAAAAATTTAAAAATGAGAGTAGCTCTCTGGGGAATGGCGCTTTCTAAAAAATTCCTATAGATTCGGGTAGCTGAGAAAATTCTAATATTAATTGATACCAAACAAGGTAGGTTTATCTCGAAAGATGCAATGGCTAGTCGAAGAAAACTATTCGGTTCAGAATGTTAGCGGTAAACAAATCTTAAAATTGGGGTAGCTCTCTGGAGGATGATGCTATCTGAAAAATTCCTAGAGATTCGGTTAGTTGAGAAAAATCTAATATTAATTGATACCAAACAAGATAGGTTTATCTCGAAAGATGCAATGGTTAGTCGAATAAAACTATTTGGTGGTGGTGGTTGTGGAGGATATAGGACCGACATCCTCTATCTACTATAACCCTCTCGTTAAATGGTCCGGAAATATTATCTGAGGGGGTGAGTAAAAATTGTGACGTACTTGAAAATGGCGGATGTGTCAAAAGTGACAATTGCTACGTCAGGAGGCGGAGTTATGCGATGTGACGTCAGAGTGAAGGTGGGGGTTTGACGTTTAAAAAGTGGTAGGGTAAATGAGCGGAGTCTTCAACCAATCAGGTTGTTGGGGCGGGCTACAGACCAATCAGAAAACGGGGGGGTGGGGCTTGGGCGGATCTATCGACTAATCAGAAAACAGGGGGTGGGGCTACAGACCAATCAGAAAGCAGGGGGTGAAACTTGGGCGGAGCCATGACCAATCAGCAAAAAGGGGTGGGGCTTGGGCAGAAGGGTGGGGGGATCGATCGGTGAGAATCAAAGTGGTCCAGAGCATACCTATTATATCTACTCATCTAACTATAGGGGCGGAAATCAAATGATTCTTAAGCGTAGTAAACGCAACATTACAAATTTCAGACAAATTTACTATTCTTTCTTAACAAAGCAGTTAATGGGGCGACAATTGACGAAAAATTCGGTATAAAACGTCTATACCACGAAGCCATACCTACAATTCTCCTAACTTCGCTAACAGACTTCGGTAGCGGTATGTTCAGAATAGCGGTAACTTTTTCGGGATCAGGGAGTAATCCTTTACTATTCATAACGTACCCGAGATACTTAAGTTCAGGTTTGCAAAACTGACACTTTTCACGACCTAAAGTTAAACCAGCATTACTTAAACGGGTAAATACGTCTTGCAGTATTTCGATATGTCTCTCAAAATCAGACGTACACAGGATTATATCGTCCAAATAAACGAAAAGATAGGGTTCTAACTGAGGACCTAGCACAGTATTTATTAGACGTTGCCACGTAGCCGGAGCATTGTGTAATCCGAACGGCAAACGACAAAACTCAAACAAACTACGATTCGGTATCGTAAAAGCTGTGTATTGACGAGATTCCTTGGCAACAGGGACCTGTCAATTTGCCGACTTAATGTTCAACGAAGTAATATATTTCGCATCACGTAGACGATCTAAGATGGACGAAACATACGGCAACGGGTACGCATCCTTTTCCGTAACCTTATTAAGTTGACAAAAGTCGACACAAAAACGAAACGTATTATCACGCTTCTTCACCAACAAAATCGGACTAGACCAAGCGCTGTTCGAACGCTCTATCTACCACACCTAATTTTAGCATCTTTTCCAATTCGTCATCAATATGTTTTTGCATAACCGGCGACACCGGATAATATCTTTGCCTAATCGGTTTCGAGGTCTTAATCTCGTATTCCACTAAACTCGTGCAACATAAGGGCTCACCAGAATGTTTAGCAAAATGTTCATTTACCAACCGCTCTAATTTCATACGCTGCTCAAAAGACAAATCATGGGTAGACTGTAGAACAGAATTACTTAACGCATCCTCAATAGACAAAACATCGGGGTTAGTAAACTGCCATTGGCCTTTCATGATATCCGGAACTAAACCAATAGACGACCAAAAATCAATACCTAAAATTAATGGATGCTTAACTTCAGGCATAACTAATACTTCAATAGTAACGGTTTGTTCTCTCAAAGTAATCGGTAAAGTAATTGTTCCTAAACTACTAACTTTCTGACCATTCGCTACGGTACAGATAGAGTGAGAATCTTTTCTTAACTGCAACTTCAACAAACTTAATAAATCCCAACCTTTCGAACCTAAAATTGTTCTACTAGCACCAGCATCCAAAAGTCCAAGTAACTTATAATCCAAAATTGGCCCGTAACACGTTGAACTGTTACTATTTTTACTGAGTGATCAGACTAGTTCCGCACGTTGGCACTGAGCTATTTTGTTCCCCAAAATATAAGTTGTTGTTGACAACCTGTGTCAGTGGAGCCAAAATTAGAGAAGTGCGCTTTGTCGTATATCCACTCTATCCTCGCTGCCCCGTCGGCCACGTGTGATAGAAATAGATGTGTGCGCACTGTTAGCATCTATAACTGTAAAGGTACGAGCCTTTTCAAGGTAATATAGCCGTGGTGTAATTTGTTCCGTGAACGCAAGTTCATAACATTTGTAAAGCAAACCTATTCAAATAGTCCTACGTTTAGTATCCACCTAGATACATCAGGTTTGCATGCACCCGGCTTAGAGCGCATGATACTTCGAGTTGCAGTTCATATCCTACGTCGTCAAATTGGTTAGCCGCATCAGCGTGAGATCCAGGTGCATCCATCCCTACTTTGTTTAAAAATATAAGTTGTACATAAGAGTTTATATTGATAGCTCTGGCCAGTGCGAACGTCGATTTAGTAGTAAGTTATTGTTTATATTTGTTGCGTTCAAGGCGTACTAGTAGGCGCCGTATATTTGTTCAAATGTATATATCTGTGTTAATTAATGTAATCCTTGCAGCTATGTGTAGAAATAGAGCCAGTAACCAAAGATAAGGTGTATCATTTCTCTTAAGATTGCATGTGCAAGTAGGGCAAATCAGAGCATTCTACACCGTGAGTTTCTCTTAACTGTTTTTAAGATTCCAGAATTCTCCGTCGATGTTGAAGCTGTTGAGAAAGGGTGTTCTATTTTAGAAAAATTGATTGATGCGTATGAATGTACGCCATCCAAAGAATCCGCGTTATCCATCGAGACCAAATTATCGCATTATCTAGATCGGGCAAATTATAGTTGTCCTACTAGTGAAGAGAATTATGTGAAAGAAAAACTTCTATTGAAAGTATCATTGCTGTTGTCCCGTTATCAATTGTTGTCATTTAAGGTTGATTCTGAGGAAGAAATAATTGAAGGCACTAGTTGTATTGAAGATACTGTTGATGATACTGATTCCGCTAGGCAAGTGCCAATGTGTAAAAATTATTCGATAAAATCAATCCCAGTTGCAAAATGGGGAATTCAATTTTTGGGCGAGCCTCGAACTATGTCGTTTAGCGCGTTTCTTGAGCGTGTAGATGAGCTCAGGGTAGCTCGTAATGTTAATTCCGTTCAGTTATTTTCTGAATCAGTCGATCTTTTTACCGGTAGAGCATTATTATGGTACCGAGCGAATAAATGTTCCGTAAATAATTGGGAAGAGCTAGTTCGTCTGTTACGTTCGGAATTCCAGCCGATTAATTATAATGAACCGTTAGTGGACGAAATTAAGCGTCGCACCCAAGGATCCGAAGAAACTATGGGAATTTATATTGCAGTTATGATGAATATGTTTAGTAGGTTAAATGAGGCTGTGTCAGAACCAGATCAACTTAAAATTTTAATGCGTAATATTCCCCCCTTTTATCAAAATCAGTTAGCGCTTGTTGAAGTGCGTTCTGTAAATGAATTACTGTCGTATGGTAGAAAGATAGAAGAAAGACGTTTTTCTATTGATACTTATGTACCGCCTTCTCGTCGTCGGACAGATCTGGAAGCTGATTTAGCTTATATGAGTTCTTCTAGTGATTTATGCACTACCGAAGTTGCTACAACTGCAGGTCGAAGGTTTGGAGGTGATATTCGTCAGAAAACACTTCGTTGTTGTAATTGTGATAAAAGTGATCACAGAGCCATTCAATGTAATGTGTCGCGTGGACGTCAATATTGTTACCGTTGTGGAAATCTTGGTTTTACCGTGAATACTTGCAATAAATGTTGTAGATTTTCGGGAAACGGCCCGACGGGAAATTGAATAGTCGAGCAATCTTTTCCCGTACGTTTACTAACTCGACTCTTTATGTACAAAATTTAGTTAAAGTTAAAAATGCTGATTTCGTTAAGAATAAAGCTATTTTAGATTATGTTTTTGAGAATTCTACACCCGATGCGCGACCCCATGTTTACTGTTGATATTTTGGGTTATAAGTTACTTGGACTTTTAGACTCTGGTGCTAGTAGAACAATTTTAGGTTCGACAGGTTAGGACTTATTAAGTTCGTTAAAGTTACAGTTAAGAAAAGATTCCCGTCCCGCCTGCACTGTAGCAAATGGTCAAAAAATCAATAGTCTAGCAACCAATACGTTGCCGATTGGTTTAAAAGAACGTACCGTTACTGTTGAAGTTCTAGTTATGCCGGAAGTTAAGCATCGGTTAATTTTAGGAATTGATTTTTGGTCGTCTATCGGTTTAGTTCCGGATATTATGAAAGGACAATGGCAGTTTACTAATCCCGATATTTTGTCTGTTGATGATACGTTAAGTAATTCTGTTTTACAGTCTGCCCATGATTTGTCTTACGAACAACGTTGTTACGTGACGAAAATCGGCACTAGACATTTTTAATTAAGTTTTAAATTGGTAAGGATTTCGCGCCATAAATTTAAAAGACTTGTTGCGCGTATTTCCGTCACTTTAGAAGTGCGTTGCGCGAGATCCGCGCCGACGCGTGTGGACGAAGAGAGTAGTGGGAAATTTCCGAAAGACGCGTCGGGACTTGCCTCCGAAACGCGAAGAGAGTTATTTCGTATCTTACCGTGTCTTTTTTCTGATATATAGGTTTCCATGATTCCAAAATTTATCGTGTTTTACCCTGTCTTCTGTACCTTATTTGTATCTACATATAGAGAGAAGACAAATCAAATTTGGATGCAACCTGGCTCAAAAAATCTCACGCTCGATAGATTAGTGAAGTAACCGACGCCGAAAGACTAGCAAAGCCACGGGCGGTCATCATGAAGTAATTCTGAGGGAAGCTTTACATGTTCACGTAAGTACCCCTGAGGGGTCCTGTAAAATTTGTATATTTTAAAAATGTGTTGCAATAATAGGCATATTGTGTGACGTCATCAAAATTTGCGCGTCAATTTTCACATGATGTAATATCGTTACCAACTGTCTTTTGTGGCGCATATACAGCGTTTACGGGACTGTAATAATGGCGCCCAAAACGTGTTTAGGTTGTATAATGATTCGTTTTCTGATTGTTTTATGGCTTATAATGTATTAATTAACGATATCTATAGCTTTTTCATTTAAAAAAAAATATAATTATCATTATGTTTAATATCTATTAACTCATAAAAATTTAATGTGGCAGCTCTGAAAGTTACTGTAGAATTATCTAAAATGACATGACAGCCGTTATGATGATTTAACATAAACCGCCATATTGACTACTAATTCATGGTATATTTTTTATATATAATGTTTTGCTAATCCAATTAATTCTCTGTAACTTTAAAAGTAGTGTCCTTCCTAACTTGAATTGTCTTAAATGAGTGCTTGGTTTGTTTTAAATAGAATTAAAAGTGTTTTTTTAGGAGTGGTTATTATAAAAAAAATAACCCAACTTCCGTATTTGGAGTGGATACAACTTCGCTTGTAAGTACATTTAAATATAAATAAATATAAACATATTAATTATTTCATGCCTTATTCATTGTCCCTTATGGAAATTGTTTAGTTAATAATATATTAAACATTATTATATGCCTGTTTTTTTGGGCTCAATTTTTAAAAGTGTTTTAAATCATGGATCAACACTATCTTGCTTTGATACCGTTTTAAAAGTGTTTCCTTAGTAATTTAAATAGTGTAACCTACAAATGTCTTTTTAAAGAAGATTTTGCTTTCAAATACACTTAACGTAACCAATTGAGGTTTAGTATACCTTTTATCTTGCGAAATATTATAGTATCTTAAATTTTGTATATTTTTTTGTCTCAAATACTACCTTAAAATGAATATTATTCATCTCAAGTCCTCCGTACTAATTTACGAAATCCAAAGTAGAAATATCAAACCCGCGTCTAATTAAAATGATAGACGATTGCAACTTAAAGCTATACTAGCGCAAGAAGCTAAAGGGCTACCTATTTCGAAAATAATCGTTTCCGATTTACCTCAAAATATGTCTGAAATTAAACAATCCCTTGAAGATATAACTAATATAATAAACAAAATTGATCCCGACCCAAGCAAAATTGAATTAAAGCGCGTTGTTTCCCGCATAATTCACCTTAAGCAACGAATAGACTTGTTATGTTTATTTGACAATGAACAAGCGAACCAAGCTAAACAAACTTTTTTATCGGATATTTTGTTACTTGAAGGAATAGTTCTTGATAGACTCAACCCAAATGTAGACACAGATATACCTGTACCTTTATCGAATCTCGTAATTTCTCAAGCTCCACCATTGGGGAAATCCATACCTGTTTATAAATAGGGTTTAACTTTTCAGGGCTTTGACCCCAAATTTCTTTAATGTCTTTTCTTGATAGGATCAACGATTTCAGAATTTCACGCAACTGTACGGATCAAGATTTATTTGTTTCAGCGGGTGAATTATTCTCTGGTTCTGCCTTAATCTGGTATCGTAACATTAGAGCTCAGATTTCTACCTCGGAGGAATTAGTACGTGTTTAAAACGGGACTTCTTACCGCATGGTTATATTACGAAATCGAACCCAAGGACCTGACGAAAATGTAATTTCCTTTATTACCTCAATAGAATCTCTATATAGTAGACTTGATAATAAACCATCAGAATTTGAAATTATTGATCAGTTGCGTAGAAATTTAAATCCATATTTTTTCGAACGTCTAGCGTTACAATACATTTCTTCTTTACCTCAATTCAAAGATCTATGTCGTTCGCTCCAAGAAGTAAAATTGCGGGTGGATATATACCGTCCTCCTCCAGAAAAACAATCTGGTCTTTAAGAACCCGATTTAGCTTGTCAAGTTCAATCTTCTCGTAAAGTATCTACCCTTAATATCCCTTTTACCTCAACAAATAATTCACTTACCTGTTGGAATTGTAAGAAAAGTGGACATAACTACAACGTTTGCACATACCCCAAAAATATTTTTTGCTATGGCTGCGGTCGCGCTAATATCTATAAATCGAACTGTACGAATTGTAATTCTAACATATCGGGAAACTTTCGTCCTCAACACCAACCATTCAACGGACCCAGACGTCAATAAATTTAAAACATAAAATTACCTCTAACGCTGTACTTTTATTAAATATATCTAACAATAATATCGCTACTTTGAATTTACAAAATGCCTTGCCTTCATTAAAAGAATTATGTTATACTACCCCGTCAGAATGGTCGAGTTGGCTACAAACCGTTAATTCCTTTTACCATAAAAAGTCTGCTGCCTTACAACTTGTTAAAAAACCCTTCAATAACCGCCCACACTTACCCATCTCGATTGGTTCTTTAAATGTAATAGCTTTACTGGACACAGGTTCCTCATGCTCCTTTATAAACAACGAAGGTCTACAACATTTATCTAAACAAAATATTAAAATTCAAATTGCTCCCGAAAAAACTTCCATAAATTTAGCTGACGATAATCAAATATATGTAACGCGTTCCCTTGAATTAAAAATTCGAGTAGAATCACTTGAACGTGACGTTCCATTTTTGATTGTACCTACATTAGCTTATCCATTCCTACTAGGTGTAGATTTTTATAAACTTTTTAATTTATCGCTTTAATTCCAAGATTTTTCTTGGCAAACTTCCCTTAAAACAAATTCCTGTGCATCTGCAGGAATATCTAATAAAATTTCTCTTACCGATTCCCAAAATGTAATTCTTAACTTTACAATCGACAAACTTCGTAAACTTAATACCTCTGAACTAGGTTGCGTTATTACTGCAACACATGTTATCTCTACAGGTGATGCCCTCCGTTTTAAGCAACGTCAATATCCGTTATCGCCTGCATTACAAAAGGATTTGCATTCCGAAATAGATAAAATGTTAGAATCTGGTGTTATCTCTCCTTCAAATTCACCATGGATGTCTTCCGTGTTATTAGTCCGTTTGTTTTGATGGCAGAAAGTTGAATTCTGTAACTGTCTCTGATGCTTACCCTCTATCAAGAACTGACTCGATTTTAAGCCGGCTTCGAAACGCAAAATTTATCTCATCTATCGATCTTAGACAAGCTTTTTATCAGATACCCCTCAACTTACCTTCCCGTCCTAAAACTGCTTTTTGTGTTCCAGGCCGGGGTCTTTTCGAATATAATTTTTTGCCATTTGGTCTCTGTAACGCACCACAAACCTTACAACGTACTATGGATCAAACGTTAGGTCCTATCTTACATTAGGAACGTGCCTTTGTATTTATAGATGATATTTTAGTTATCTCAAGTTTCTTTGACGAACATATCGCCACATTGAATGAAGTGGCAGAACGTCTAAATGCAGCAGGTTTTAAAATAAATTGGGAGAAATGTAAAGATTGTTGTTCGTCTCTTACATTTCTTGGTTTTATTATCGATGGAACTGGTCTACGAGCAGATCCTGCTAAAGTCGACGCTATTACTAAATTCAAAACACCAAAAACTGTTACCGAAATCAAACGTTTAATTGGAACGGTTAGTTATTATCGCATATTTATACCCAATCTTTCAACTATATCTGCACCCATTACCGCTTTAATTAAAAATAAAAGAAGTCCCAAACTATCGAGTGGAATGTAGAATCTCAACAGGCTTTCGAACAAATTAGAACGTTAATCACTTCAGCACCTATCTTAATCTCGCTCAATTTCGATGAAAAATTTTATATACAAACCGATGCCTCACTTACTGGTTTAGGTGCAATGTTGTTTCAGGTGAGCAATGGTTTAGAACACCCTATTGCTTATGCAAGTCGTGCCTTAACTTCTGCCGAACAAAAATACTCAGCTACAGAACCAGAACTATTGGGTGTTATCTTTGGTATTGAAAAATTTAGAGGATATGTTGAAGTGTAGTGTTCTCTTGGGGGCTTCAGTAGAGGTGATTAAAACAAAGTCGAAGTCCATTTCACATCTTTAATTTAATTATCACTTTTAGGTGCAGTACAACTGTTACATCAGAGGGTTAGACTTATAATGCTCTTATTCTATATTAGTTCTTAACTGTTAACAATGATTATGCAATAATGCTTATTTACTAATTCCAATTACACCTAGCCTAGAGTTCATTGCACATGTACTTCCTATCGATTGTTTTCCTGTACAATTCCGCACTTTTCACTTCCTATACAAGTCACTCACCTCTTAAATGCATAAAACTTAATTCAATGTAATAACTATAAATTATTATGATATTCGGCTATTACACCATCACACCTCCACGGGGTGCACTAAAAAAATTTTTGTTTTTCAAATAAAAAATTTTCTAAATTACAATACGTTATATAATTTTGTTCTGTTCTTATGGATTTCTACTAACTTATTATCTATCTTAACTATAACATTAGGATTCTTATCTAAAACTACTTCATATGGGCCTACAAATATTGGATCTCTTTTATTAAGAGATGTATTCTTAACCAACAACTTATCTCCTAATTTATAATTAACTTGCTTAGTTTTGATATCAAACTTATGCTTTCGTTTACTTTTGGATTGTAACAAATTATATCTCGCTTCATTTCCAGCGACTTGCAATCTATACTTTAGTTCTGCTGGATAATTATCAAAATTATATAGTGGGTCTACTGAGTTTACCACGTTTGACGGTATTTGATTAATTTTCCTAAATACTAATTCGTGCGGGGTATATTTAGTTTCCGTATGCACTGAATTATTGTATGCAAAACACCAATAAGGTATCCAACTGCTCCAATTATTTGAATACTGCGGACATTGGATCCTTAAATATGCTGCTAAATTTTTATGTGAGTTTTCGAGCGCACCGATAGTTTCATGATGATAAGCTGTAGAATTTAACTGCTTTATGTTTAATAATTTGCACGTTTCCTTAAAAATCTCTGACATGAACTCTGAACCTTTATCCGTTAAAATTTCGCGTGGGATGCCGTAGCGTAAAATAAAATTCTCGACAAACGCTCTAGTTACACTTTCAGTCTCTTTATTTGGTAATGGATATGCTTCTACAAATTTACTTAAATCACACTGTAGTGTCAAAATATACCTGTTTCCATTTGCATCTGGTTGCAATGGTCCAACTAAATCTAAAAAAACTTTTTCGAAAGCTTCGGAAGCTGTGGTTGTAATTATCATCGGCTGTTTGCTAATATTTGAATGTTTATGTTTTTGACATTCGTCACATTTTTTAATAAATGTTTCTACATCCTTTCGCATACTTGACCAAAAATAGTATCGCTTTATGTTATTGTATGTTCTATTGATGCCCGCGTGACCTCCCGTAGGCAATAAATGAAAATCATTAATGATTAATCTTTGCGTTTCTGAGTTTTGAATATTAGTGACTTCCTAATCACACTAATTCGTATGTCATTTTTTTTAAGTAAATTGCGGCCGGCTTTACAGTTATCTAAAAATGACTTCGATTCTTCGTTTTTTATAATAATAAAATCCGGAATTGTAAATTCTCTACGAAGAAATTGCAGGTCTCTCAACGACGCTTCGAAGGCTAACGCTGATCGAGATCCTTGCTTCAAATAAATTATATTTTTACTCCTATTATAAATTGATACATGCATGCAAACAAAATTATTTCCTTTATTGGATTTAATGATTCTGTTAAACTCCTCCTCTGATACAAATCGTAATTCTGTTGCATCCTTCGGATGCTTCAAAAGTTCAACAATGTTGGGGTGATCAGTCCCATCATCCTTTGATGCTTTTGAATCGACTTGAAAGTCGCCTAATTTTCTACTTTGGGCTCTTGTTGTTACATATACTTTTTCGTGAACCGCTCGTTCCATATTCTTTAAATAATCTGAATCTATAATAATTCTAGATAAAGCATCCGCTGTCACGTTTTCTGTACCCCTAATATACGTTATTGTAAAATCATATTCTTCTAATGTTAACCTAAATTTTGTTAATCGACTAGATGGATTACTCATACCAAATAAGTATACTAACGGTCTATAATCCGTTAAAATTTGAAATTTTTTGCCAAATAAGTATGGTCTAAATTTTTTCACTGCCCATACTATAGCTAATAACTCTTTTTCTATTGTACAATAATTTATTTTGGCTTTGTTAAGTGCTCTACTTGCGTAAGCTACTGGCTTGTCGTCGCCATTCGACAAAAGTGCTCCTAACGCGTAACCTGATGCGTCCGTGCGTAAGATGAATGTACTATTATCTGAAAAATCTGGGTATTGTAATATTGGTGGGTTTGTTAAAGTTGTTTTTAACAGTTCGAATGCTGCTTGACATTCATTGGTCCATTGGAAAGTGACACCTTTCCTAGACAATTTGTTTAACGGTGCTGTTATTTCAGCGAATTTTGGAATAAATTTTCTATAGTAATTGGCAAATGCTACAAACCTTTTAACGTCGTTTGCGTTAAGTGGTGTTGGATAATTTTGCATGACTGCAATTTTTTCTGGATCTGGTTGTACACCTTGTGCCGTTATAACGTGCCCTAAATATAAAATTTCCTTCTTTAAAAATTCACACTTTTTTGGATTTAATTTTAAATTGACTTTTCTTAACCTATTGAGTACTTTTACTAAATTTGTATTGTGCTTTTCTAAACTATCTCCGAATACAATTAAATCATCCAAATATGTAAAACAATTCTCGTAATTCAATCCTGATAAGGCTACTGTCATCGCTCGTGCAAAAATACTCGGGCTTACTTTTAACCCCATCGGTAACCTAGTCATTTGAAATTGTCTTTTGTCTGTACTAAATGCCGTACACGGTCTGGACTGTTCTTGTAATCCTATCTGATAATAACTTTGATATAAATCTAAACGTGAAAAATATATCGCACCTCCTAACGAATCTAAAATTGATTCGATACTTGGTAGCGGAAATTTGTCATCTTGCAATTTAGTGTTTAATTGTCTATAATCAATAACTACACGCCATTTTTTGTTTCCTAAACTATCCGGTTTTTTCGGTACTATTAGTAGTGGTGACGACCAAGCACTCTGTGCGGGTTCTATTATCCCGTCATGTAACATTTTATCTACTTGCTTTCCTATATCATTTTTCTGTGAATATGGTAACCTATATGGTTTAACGTACGTTGCTCTAGCATCTGTTTGTAACTGAATATGCTGCTCACTTATGTTTGACTCGGTTAGTAGGTCACTGTCGACATAAAATACGTCTGCAAACTTAGCAGATATCTTATGAATGGTGGTTTGTTCTTCGCTATTCAAACCTTCGACGTTAATGTCTTTTAATAATTTATCAATACGTTCAACTGAGAATTTTGACTCTTCAAATTTAACTATTTTGTAATCTGAAAGTCGTTCGATGGTAGGTTTAAAATTTCGTAACTTAATTTCGGTCTCGTTCGTATTCAATAACTTTACTGGTATAAAATTTTTAACTGGCTTTACAACTACGTTTGCTAGAAGTACACCTTCGCACAGTTCTTGTGATTTTATTACGCATTCCTCTTTGCAATTTACCGTGAAATATTTGATAACCTCGCATCGTGGTGGGATTATTGTATATAAATCTTCGTTTGCTAATAATGGAATTGACGTTGATACATTATTACTTACGAAAGTAAATTTATAATTTTTATTATCGATATTTGATTTGTACTTATTAAAAGAATCTGATCCTATTACTCCATTTACGTCTGATTCGAAATCGTTCATTACAACAAAAATATGATTAATTGAGATATTCCCTATTTTAATTGGTAGATTTACTGTTCCAATTGCTTTTGTTTTACCCGATACTCCTTGAATAAAAATTTGCTTATTTGTATCAATATTCATCTTAGTTGTTAAACTAGAAATGAAAATAACACTTACTGATGCTCCTGTATCTAAAATTAATTTAATTGTATTGTTATTGTATCCGACTTCTATGAAATTTACACTATTAATATTTAAAATGTTGTGAACATTCCTTAAATTATTCCGGGGGGTCTCGAAAAAATGTTTTCGGTTCCCTAGTTTGGTCTAATGTATTTTCTGTGCAGTTTTTCTCTGACGAGTTGATGTAAAAATTGCGATGGTTTCCCCTATTATGAAACTGATGACTTCTTACAGTTTTACTTACGTATGCATTTCCTCGAACTCTAGTGTTCATGAACGTGCATGGATTATTTCCTCGACCTTGATACCTGGTGTGTGAGGTACGTTGACTTCTATTTGTATTATTGTTATGATATTTTACGCGTCTAGTAAATTGACGACCTTTTCCGGTTGTGTAATACATTTGCTGAGGTTTATTTGCAATTTCCTCTTCCTTCGCGGCTATTATGGCGTCTTTTAATTTATCGTAATTTCGAGCTTTTATAATTGTTTTCAAGTTTTCGTCCCTTATTCCGTTTGTAAATACGTTTAATGCAATTTTTTCGTTAGCGGCTGTCAAAATTTTTAATGATTGTTCGTTACCCTCTGCTTGAGCTATTGTTAAATTGACCATTAATTCCTCGATCGTTTTACCAAAATTTTCAATTGATTTATTATTTTGTCTGGAGTTATGTAATTCGGCAGACAATCCTGATGCTGATTTTTTAGTTAAAAGATGATGTTTGATATCGTTCACAAGCGCTTCTACATTCTCATACTTACTGTCTAATCGCATTTTAGCATTTTGACTTAACTTAATTTTTATGACAAAATTTACTAACAATCTCTTACCTTCATCATCTAACAAGCTATCATATAGTTCAATTGCGTCGACCATTTGCTTGGTGGTATTTTCTGAACCGTCCATGGCTGGAATCATAGAGGCTGCTACTTTTAATTCAAATTTTTCACCCATGGTGTCTTGATTTTTCCTACTTAAAATACTTAACTTCCTACTTTTCAAAACTTCAGTAATATCTCCTATACACTTATCTATTATGGCTATGTGCTGCTTAACTTTATCGATAATTTCAGAACTATCAAATTTTGCGACTTTAATCTTTTCTTTCTCTAACCTATACTCCTCGCATAACCTATTCAAATAATCAAATTTCCTATTAGTAACATCTAAATCGTTTCGTCTTTCTTGACCATCTTTATTTAAATTTTTAATAAAAATCTTAAATTCCTCTAAAATTTGCTTCAACCGTTCCGTCATTAATTTTAACTCGTACTTAATTTTTATAGCTTAAAATAAAATAATTCTTACTATACAATCTGCTGGCTTCTACTGACCTCTCTCCTAATCTTCTTGTCCAACATTTTCTTGAACATTTTAAAAAGTAATAAAATACACAACAACGCTAAAATTGTACCTGACGTAATACCTATTACCTTAGAATTTGAATAGCCATTTATCGAACCATTATTCATTCCAGTTTGTGCAATAACTACTTCTTCCTTGGAATTGCTGGTGCCCATTTCAAATTTCGGTTATTATAATTTAATCTGTAGAACTAGCAGGACAGGCAGAATTTGCAGAATTAGCAGGGCTGGCAGGATTAGCAGGGCTGGCAAGATCGCCATGTAGTGTTCTCTTGGGGGCTTCAGTAGAGGTGATTAAAACAAAGTCGAAGACCATTTCACATCTTTAATTTAATTATCACTTTTAGGTGCAGTACAACTGTTACATCTGAGGGTTAGACTTATAATGCTCTTATTCTATATTAGTTCTTAACTGCTAACAATGATTATGCAATTATGCTTATTTACTAATTCCAATTACACCTAGCCTAGAGTTCATTGCACATGTACTTCCTATCGATTGTTTTCTGTACAATTCCGCACTTTTCACTTCCTATACAAGTCACTCACCTCTTAAATGCATAAAACTTAATTCAATGTAATAACTATAAATTATTATGATATTCGGCTATTACACCATCACAGAAGGTACACATTTTACCGTAATTACTGATTGTGCAGTTCTCACGTGGTTAAAACAACCCGCAGGTCGTTTGGCAAGATGGAACTTGCGTATTTCTTAATTTACCTTTGACGTTAGGCATAGGCTTGGCAAATTAAATATCGTACCTGATGCCTTATCTCGTGATGTCGTTTCTTTTAACCTTCCAAATCTAATTCCTGATACCTGGTATCTTAATATGATTAAAAAAGTTTCTGAAAATTCCGATAAATTTCCTACCTTTCGTGTAACCAACAATACATTATATAAATTTGTAGCTGCTTCACCTCACAAAATATCTAACATCCCCGAATGGAAACTTGTCGTCCCTACCGCTAACCGCAGTGAAGTGCTTAAATTATGTCATGATGATCCCATAGCTGCTCATCTTGGTGTTACGAAAACTCTCGCTAAAAAATCTGAATTATATTATTGGCCCACACTAAAACAATCTGTCTGTCGCTATATTAGGAACTGTAAAATTTGTGGTTCTCATAAGAGCTCACAAGAGGCTCGTTCTGGCGTAATGGGTAACTTTAAACGTGTATCTTATCCCTTTCAATTAATATCACTCGATTTATTAGGACCTTCTCCCCGATCAAAAAAAGGTAACCAATATCTTTTAGTTGTCACCGATTAATTTTCTAAATTTGTTATGGTGCAACCCTTACGTAAAGCTACATCCGCTGCTATAATTAAATTCCTAAAGCAAAATGTATTTTTTATCGTCGGTGGTCCTCAGATTATTCTTTGTGACAATGGGGCACAATTTATCTCTAAAAATTTTCAAAATTTCGTTAAGAGTTACAAGGTACAAAAAATTTGGTTTAACGCAAAATACCATCCCCAAGTAAACCCTACCGAAACAGTAAATAGAGTTTTAATTACCGCTATCTCTTCCTATATTGATTCAGACCACACTACATGGGATGAAAATATTTTTAAAATTGCTCAAGCTTTGCGTACATCCAAACACGAAGCTACCCAATTTACTCCGTCATTTCTTGTTTTTGGAAGATATACTCCAATCGATGGTAGCTATTATGGTTCAGTTCCGGACGATACTAACGTAATTGAATTTGACGAAAAAGCACGCTGGGACAAAGACCAACAATCATTACCTTCTATCTTTAACGACGTTAGAAAAAATTTGTTAAAAGCTTACGAAAAGAGTAAGGACCACTATAACTTACGTAAACGAAATATTTCTTTCGCCTTGGGCGAACAAGTTTGGAACAAGAAATATGTCTTATAGGATGCATCTAAGAAATTTTCTTCAAAATTAGCCCCGAAATTTATTCTTTATAAGGTCACCCGTGTCGTTAGTCCCTTTATTTATGAACTTCAAGACGCTGAAGGGAAACGTCAAGGCAGGTGGCATATTAAAGACCTTAAGCCATTCTCTGCTGACCCAAATGCTACTTAAATTTTTCACGTTCCATTCCCCTCGCGATTTACCTAATATTTTTTGTTCTCACCATCAATTAGTATCGTCAATTACTTATTCCTTTTTTTATACACCTACCTTTTATACGTTTAACTTATTTATCTTAAACCTTTTTGCTTCTGGTCGACTTTTCCCTAAACTTACCGTTAGTTATATATCACTTTATTCTCTAGATTCCCCAGTGTAACTCTGTCGCTTCATTTAATTAATCCTCGAACTTTTCCTACAACATATTATTTGGTTTTTAATATTTATCTTACATCGTTTAATTGTGTGGTAATTGTCGTAACTTTGGTTGTAATAACTCATTGAATTTTTGTGATTGGTTTTAGCTGATGTTAGAGTGGATGCTTTCTTCTTTGGGCTCACATAGGAGACGGGGCCTATGCCATTGTAAGAAATAGTTTATATTCGCAGTTGCAAAAAAACTAGGACTTTCTATTCCGTGTGTTTTGCTCTGAATTATTACAGTCGCCCACATTATACTATACCATTATTTGTTTCGTTTTATACTAAATCACCATAACTTATAAACATTTTTTAAATTGTTTTTTATTAAATTTCGTGGTGAGGCGCTATTGCTTCTTATTGATATCTTATCAAATTCTCGGTTGTTTTAGCATATTGGGACAGTGTGTCTGTATCTAACTGCTTATAATTAGGCATCTTTGTGTGTTTAGGGTGTTACCGTTTAAAAAAAAAATTACCTTGAAACAGTTTGTTTTCGTGTGAATGTATCTGTAGTGATACTTTTAAGTTGTTGTGTAAACTTTTGTCTGATTTTCTTATCGTAGTGGATACACTCGTTAGGAAAATGATTGTACTAGTTCTCCTAAGAGTCTAGTGAATTTTTAACTTATGATATACCTTAACTCGTCGGATTAATATCGCAGGTGGTCCTTCAGACCGATCTGTGTTTTAATAGGGACAACTCTCTACCTTCTCTCGGACGCTTGTCTAAAAACTCTACTTTTTCGTATCCTGCTGTCTCCGTTTCTGCCTTATCTTTCCTTTGGTAGACCTGTTCTCGTTCCGGAACACCCGTCTACCACATAAGAGTGATTTTTCCTTCACTCCTGGCTACTGACTACATTGGCTGGTTGAGTAGTGCTTTGCTATCACCTTTTCTGTCTCTTTAGCTCAATGCGAGCCCTTCCTCTATTTTTTTTCTACCTGGAAGTGCCTCTTATGCATTCCAAATACCCATCTCCCTCTTTCTACCGTTCTTATTTCTACTGCCTTTTTATTTTCGTCAGTCACCGTGTGGTTGCGCGGAGGGTTTTTACAGACACCCGTACCACGTCTCTGGGAATCTTTCGTGAGGTCATGCGGTGCTGCTGTCAGCGCATATGGGCGCTAACAGTGAAGGTATGGATGAGTGTGTGAATGTGTGAGTGCATGAGTATATATATGTCGCTATATATCGCGTGGATGTCGTGTGATTACCTCATCGATATCAATTAACGCCGGTTCAGGGATGCACCCAAATGCCTTTGCCGGTCCCTTGTACCGTTTACTGCAAACGGGCCTGCTTCACAGCTTGCTCTTTTTAGGGGTACAAGAAATTCCCATTTAACGGCTCGACGGAGCCACTCTATCGTTATCTTATCTATTATCTTTGATAATAACTTAAGTTAATATCTTTATCTTATTTATTATCTTGGATAATAACCTTAGTTTAATTTCGTTATCTTACCGATTACCTTTAATAATAACTTTAGTTTAATATCGTGTTATCTTACCTATTATCTCTAATAATAACTAAAGTTTAATATCGTTATCAAACCTATTATCATTAATAATAACTAAAGCTTAATATCGTTATCTTATCTATTATCTTCGATAATAACTTGAGATTTTGCTTTATCTTTTTATCTTCCTAACGTTTGGTATTTATGACCAGACGTGGGAATTATTTTTCTTGAATATTATGTGAAAGAGCTAACCTAATAGTAGAAATGTAATTTGTTAGGTTAGCAATGTAAGGATTTAGTAAGATGATACGTTTGGTAAATTTGTTGATTCACGAGCATGTCATGGACAAGTTTTGATGTGTATTGTTTATTAAACCAGAGTACCAGTAACTAAAAATTTGCTAGAGTGTAGAGTAACTCACTCTTATAAACATTTTTAAATTTGGGCACTTTTTTGCCAACAAAGTAACAGTCTAGATGCAACGCTCATGTGTGTATGCACTTAAGAAACTGTAATGTTAGCTTAGGTTAATATATAGGTTAGGCGACTTGTCGCATTTGTTCTAGTTTAAGTAGTGTTTCATGCTCCCCGACAAATTTGTGTTGTCGATTATAACTGCGCCACACCAAAGACTCGTATGTGCACTTTTCCGTTTCCTGGTAATCAGGAAGACGTGTTATCGGTCGAAAAAACCAGGTGGCGCCTCAAATAAACATTTTGTAAGATTTAAGTTAAGATTTATGTAGGGTGGTTAGGATTTAGATTCTAAGATGTTGCTGTGCTAACAGTCATTTTCTTTTTTTTTAAGTTTTTTCTTTTATGGCTTTGTCGCGATTGTTACGTGCCGAAAATAGGCACTAGACATTTTAAATTAAGTTTTAAATTGGTAAGGATTTCGCACCATACATTTAAAAGACTTGTTGCGCGTATTTTCGTCACTACAGAAGTGCGTTGCGCGAGATCCGCGCCGACGAGTGTGGACGAAGGGAGTAGTGGGAAATTTCCGAAAGACGCGTCGGGACTTGCCTCCGAAACACGAAGAGAGTGGTATCGTATCTTACCGTGTCTTTTTTCTGATATGTAGGTTTTCTGTGATTCCAAAATTTATCGTGCCTTACCCTGTCTCCTTTACCTTATTTGTATCTACATATACAGAAAAGACAAATCAAATTTGAATGCAACCTGGCTCAAAAAATCCCACGCCCGATAGATTAGTGAAGTAACCAACGCCGGAAGACTAGCGAAGCCACGGGCGGCCATTATGAAGTAATTCTGAGGGAAACTTTACATGTTCACGTAAGTACCCCTTAGGGGTCCTGTAAAATTTGTATATTTTAAAAATGTGTTGCAATAATAGGCATATTGTGTGACGTCATCGAAATTTGCGCGTCAATTTTCACATTATGTAATATCGTTACCAACTGTCTTTTGTGGCGCATATACCGCGCTTACGGGGGTATAATAACGTTTGAAATTAGAACGGTTGGTAAATGAACATTTTGATAAATATTCTGGTGAGCCATTAGGTTGCACGAATTTAGTGGAACACGAGATTAAGACCTCTTTGAAACCGATTAAGCAGAGATATTATCCGGTGTCGCCGGTTATGCAAAAACATATTGATGACGAATTGGAGAAGATGTTAAAGCTAGGTGTGGTGGAGCGTTCGAACAGCCCTTGGTCTAGTTATTACAATTAAATTGGTGATACATTTATATGGTGATAGTTCTTACACTTAAAGAGTCGATAAAACAGTTTACGAAGTCGGTAATACAGTTTAAGAGTTCATAAATACATCGCGCAAGCGCAATGAATAAGAAAGCGAGCAACGCCCCTGGCGGATGTAAGCGCGAACCTTATTACAGATTCCGCGCTGCCAACTACCAATGACGTCACCAATACAAAATTTATATTGCGCAATACTTCGGAAAATTTAAGAATTTAAAACGAAAGGTAATACATTAATTACTTACATAAGGAATCCGGCATCCGGCAGGATTAAGTTAAAGGTGGCCTCCGCTCCGGGGCTGTTGGCTGAGCATGGACATCCAATTTGTCTCGGGTCGTACGGTTCGGTTTCGCCTCGGTGGTTCCAAATTTATCACCTACCTATGCAGGGAATGACGGAAAAAAACAGGTAAGGGTCGACAACAAAAGATAAGCAAGCAGGGAAACTACATAGGTAAAGCTAAGCACGGTACGATACCTGACCCGACCACACTCCTTGAAGATCCAAGGCAAACAGCCACGTTTTAGAGCGTCACGGAAACAAATTTATATAGTCTATTATTAGTTACACGAAAGGTAGGGAATTTATCGGGATTGTCAGAAACTTTTTTAATCATATTGAGGTACCAGGTATCAAGAATTAAATTTGGAAGGTTAAGAGAAACAACATCACGAGATAAGGCATCAGGTACGATATTTAATTTGCCAGGCCTATGCCTAACGTCAAAAGTGAATTAAGATATACGCAAGTTCCATCTTGCCAAACGACCTGCTGGTTGTTTTAAGTTACTAAGCCAAGTGAGGGCTGCACAATTAGTGATTACGGTAAAGTGTGTACCTTCAACATATCCTCTAAATTTCTCGATGCCAAAGATAACGCCCAATAATTCTCGTTCGCTAGCAGAATATTTTTGTTCGGCAGAAGTTATGGCACGACTTGCATAGGCGATTGGATGTTCTAAACCATTGCTTACCTGGAATAACATTGCACCTAAACCAGTAAGCGAAGCATCGGTTTGTATAAAAAACTTTTCATCGAAATTGGGTGAAATTAAGATAGGTGCTGAAGTGATTAATGTTTTAATTTGTTCGAAAGCTTGTTGAGAATCTAAATTCCACTCGATAGTTTGGGATTTCTTTTTATTTTTAATTAAAGCGGTAATGGGTGCAGATATAATTGAAAGATTGGGTAGAAAGATGCGATAGTAGCTAATCATTCCAATTAAACGTTTGATTTCGGTAACAGTTTTAGGTGTTTTAAATTTAGTAATAGCGTCGACTTTAGCAGGATCTGCTCGTAGGCCAGTTCCATCGATAATAAAACCAAGAAATGTAAGGGACGAACAACAAAATTGACACTTTTCCCAGTTTATCTTAAACCCTGCTGCATTTAAGCGTTCTGCAACCTCATTTAATGTAGCGATATGTTCATCAAAGAAACTTGAGATAACTAAGATATCATCTAAAAATACAAAGGCACGTTCCTGATGTAAGATAGGACTTAACGTTTGATCCATAGTACGTTGTAGGGTTTGTGGAGCGTTACAGAGACCAAATGGCAAAAAATTATATTCGAAAAGAGCTCGGCCGGGAACACAAAAAGCAGTTTTTTGACGAGAAGCTAGGTCGAGAGGTATCTGATAAAAAGCTTGTCTAAGGTCGATAGATAAGATAAATTGTGCGTTACGAAGTCGGCTTAAAATAGAGTCAGTTTTAGGTAAAGGGTAAGCATCTGAAACAGTCACGGAATTCAACTTTCTGCCATCAAAACAGACACGCCATTCGTCATTCTTCTTTCGAACTAATAATACGGGAGACGTCCAGGGTGAATTTGAGGGAAAGATAACACCAGATTCTAACATTTTATCTATTTCAGCATGTAAATGCTTTTGTAATGCAGGCGATAACGGGTATTGACGTTGCTTAAAAGGGAGGGCATCACCTGTAGAGATAACGTGTGTTGCAGTTGTAACGCAACCAAGTTCGGAGGTATTAAGTTTGCGAAATTTGTCGATTGTAGCGTTAAGAGTTACATTTTGGGAATCAGTAAGAGAGATTTTGTTAGATATTCCTGTAGATGCACAAGAGTTCGTTTTAAGAGAGGTTTGCCATGAAAAATCCTGGAAATAAAGTGACAGATTAAAAAGTTTACAAAAATCCATACCTAATAGGAAAGGATAAGCTAATGCAGGGACAATCAAAAATAAAACGTCACGTTCAAGGGATTTTACTCGAATTTTTAACTTAAGGGAACTCGTTACATGTATTTGATTATCGTCAGCTAAATTTATGGAAGTTTTTTCGGGAATAATTTGAATATCAATATTTTGTTTAGATAATTGATGTAAACCTTCGTTATTTATAAAGGAACATGAAGAATCTGTATCCAATAAAGCAATTACATTTAAGGAACCTATCGAGATAGATAAGTGTGGACGATTATCGAAGGGTTTTTAACAAGTTGTGAGGCAGCAGTCTTTTTATGATAAAAGGAATTGACGGTTTGTAACCACTTAGACCTCTCGGCTGGAGTAGTATAGCATAATTCTTCTAATGAAGGTATGGCATTTTGTACATTAACAGTAGCGGTATTATTGTTAGACAAATTTAATGACGGTACAGCGTTAGAAGTAGTTTTATGATTTGAATTTATTGACGTCTGGGTCCGTTGAATGATTGGTGTTGAGGACGATTTTGATTCCTTGAGATATTCACGCCCTGATTTGGAATATCTTGACGGGAGTTTCCCGAAACGTTAGGATTACGGTTAGTGCAGTTAGATTTGTAGATATTTGAGCGGCCACAACCATAACAAAAAATATTTCTGGGGTATGTGCAGACATTATAGTTATGTCCACTTCTCTTACAGTTCCAACAGGTAAGTGAGTTATTAGTTACGGTAGAAGGAACGTTAAGGGTAGATACTTTATGGGAAGCTCGAACTTGACAAGCTAAATCGGGTTCTAAAAGACCAGACTGTTTCTCTGTGGGCAGACGATATTTATCAATTCTTAACTTCACTTCCTGAAGAGTACGACATAGATCTTTAAAGTGGACTAACGAAGAGATGTGCTGTAATGCCAAACGTTCCGAGAAATACGGGTTTAAATTTCTAAGTAACTGATCGATAATTTCGGATTCTGAAGGTTTTTTGTCGAGTCTGCTATATAAAGCTTCAAATGAGGTAATGAAAGAAACAACATTTTCGTCAGGTCCTTGGGTTCGATTACGTATCTCGTTCCAAAGGTCGGTAATATAACCATGAGGTAGGAAGTCTCGTTTCAAACACGCAACTAACTCCTCCCAGGTAGAAATTTGGTGTCGGATGTTTCTGTAACATATCAACGCAGAGTCTGAAAACAAGTCACCTGCTGAGACAAATAAGTCCTGATCTGTACACTGCCGAGAAATTTTGAAGTCGTTAATACGGTCAAGAAAGGATGATATAGAGACTTGCGCGTCAAACCCTTGAAAAGTAAGACCCCATTTGTGTACAGGTATGGATTTTCCCACAGGTTGAGGTGAGGCAAGTACGAGATTTGAAAAGGGTAACGAGATATCTACGTTTGCATTTGGATTGAGTTTGTCAAGAACGATTCCTTCAAGTAATAATATTTCGGACAACAAATTTTGTTTAGCTTGATTTGCTTGCTCATCGTCATATAAGGATAATAATTCGGTACGTTGTTTAACATGCGTTATTCTGGAAAGCAATCTCCTCAGCTCAGTATCGCTGAGACAAGGATCTATTCTATTTATTATACCAGATATGCCATCTAAAGACAATTTAATTTCAGATACGTTATGAAGCCAATCGCCAACGATTTTCTTTAAGATAGGAATGCCCTTCATTTCCTGGGCTAAAATGGCCCTAAGCTGCGATCTTCTATCGTTTTGGTTATGCGCGGAAATAATATTCCTACATTCAATCTCGTAAATTAGCTCGAGAGATTTTAGATGTGAAACATTCATTTTGGATTTCTATTTGAGACACGATATATGTGAGATATGCAATACTAACGTAAATCGGAAGGTAAAAACGGTATAACTACTTCGGGTCGGTACGATAAAGGTATTTAACGGTCGAAACTTGCTATGAACGTCACTCGTAAAGAATAATATTCAAATTTTACCACGTTAATTAAACAAAACACTAAAGAAACACATTTAGGCTGTATGGGAGCAAAATTAATGTTTAATTAAAGAAATATTTTGTTGATAAACTAGAAAAAGGCACTCCAAATTAGAAAAACACGTATATTGGATTCAAGGTTAACAGATATTAGATAATCCATATTTTTTTGTAGTGAGAAAGCTATTACTTAATACATTGTATCTTTAAAAAGAAAATTATTATAACATAAAAACAAAGAAAAAAACCCCCTAAGTTCACCATTTCCACGTTGAAGGCGCCATTTTATTACAATTAAATTGGTAATACATTTATATGGTGATAGTTCTTACACTTAAAGAGTCGATAAAACAGTTTACGAAGTCGGTAATACAGTTTAAGAGTTCATAAATACATCGCTCAAGCGCAATGAATAAGAAAGCTAGCAACGCCCCTGGCGGATGTAAGCGCGAACCTTATTACAGATTCCGCGCTGCCAACTACCAATGACGTCACCAATACATAATTTATATTGCGCAATACTTCTAAAAATTTAAGAATTTAAAACGAAAGGTAATACGTTAATTACTTACATAAGGAATCCGGCATCCGGCAGGATTAAGTTAAAGGTGGCCTCCGCTCCGGGGCTGTTGGCTGAGCATGGACATCCAATTCGTCTTGGGTCGTACGGTTCGGTTTCGCCTGGGTGGTTCCAAATTTATCACCTACCTATGCAGGGAATGACGGAAAAAAACAGGTAAGGGTCGACAACAAAAAATAAGCAAGCAGGGAAACTACATAGGTAAAGCTAAGCACGGTACGATACCTGACCCGACCACACTCCTTGAAGATCCAAGGAAAACAGCCACGTTTTAGAGCGTCACGGAAACACTTGTCCCCACTTTCTTTGTCTTTTACACATCCGCCGAAGTTATTCGTCCAACCCTCTAGCGTCGCACCCTCTGCGCAAACTCACTATGACGTAACGGAAGTACACGCCTAGTCTATTTAAAATTCCCGCGTACCGCGTCTTTTGAAATTATGGCGCGAAACTCCCGCACATCAAACTAACCTAATAACAATGTTTAAGTGCCAATTGGATTGGCACGTAACATAGTCCGATTTTGTTGGTAAAAAAACGTGATAATACGTTTCGATTTTGTGTAGATTTTCGTCAAGGCAATAAAGTTACGGAAAAGGACGCGCATCCTTTGCCGTATGTTTCGTCGATTCTAGATCGTTTTCGTAACGCGAAGTGTATTACTTTTTTAGACATTAAGTCAGCGTATTGGCAGGTCCCTGTTGCTAAGGAATCCCGTCAGTATACAGCTTTTACGGTACCGAACCGTAGTTTATTTGAATTTTGTCGTTTGCCGTTCGGATTACATAATGCTCCGGCTACGTGGCAACGTCTCATAGATGCTGTGCTAGGGTCCGAGTTGGAACCTTATGTTTTCGTTTATTTGGACGATATAATCCTACGTACACCTGACTTTGAGAGACATATCAAAGTACTACAAGAAGTATTTATCCGTCTAAGTAATGCTGGCCTGACGTTAGGTCGTAAGAAGTGTCACTTTTGCAAAGCTAAGCTTAAGTGTCTTGGATACGTAGTTAACAGTAAAGGATTACTTCCAGATCCCGAAAATGTTACCGCTATTCTGAACATACCGCCACCGAAGTCTGTTAGCGAAGTTAAGAGAATTGTAGGAATGGCATCGTGGTATAGACGTTTTATACCGAAATTTTCGTCAATTGTCGCCCCGTTAACTGCTTTGTTTAGAAAGAATGCTAAATTTGATTGATCCGAAATTTGTAAGGTTGCGTTTACTACTATTAAAAATCATTTGGTTTCCGCCCCTATAGTTAGATGTCCTGATTTTGACTTACCGTTTTGTGTACAAACAGATGCCTCTGGTTATGGCTTAGGTGCAGTCCTAACTCAAACCAAGGATGGTCAAGAATATGTTGTGTGTTATATTAGTCGTTATCTTACTAAAGCTGAGAAAAATTTTTCCGTAACCGAGCGTGAGTGTTTGGCCGTGATTTGGGCTATTGAAAGGTTACGTCCGTATCTTGAAGGCACCAGATTTACCGTTATAATGGACCATCATTCCCTAGTGTGGTTGAGCAATTTAAAAGAGTCATCAGGTAGATTGTCCAGACGGGCTATTAGGTTACAGCAGCACGATTTTGAAATTTTACATAGGAAGGATAAAGATCATCATGTTCCCGATGCGTTATCTCGTTCCGTGCCTGAAGTTAATGCTGTCAATGTGATTGTGGAGGAGCGTGAAAAGGTAGAGCCTCCTATAAATTGATCGTTGGTATAATCGTATGTGGAAACTTGTGCAGACTAAGCCGATTGTCTACAATAGTTGGAAAATTGTTGGTGCTACTCTGTATAAGCGGATGAAAGTTGATTATCCGGATGTTTCTGAAGAAGATGATTGTTGGAGAGAAGTTGTCCCAAAATTTCGTCGTAAAGACCTTTTAGTAAAGTTTCATGATGAGCCTATTTCAGGTCATCTAGGTATTTTTAAGACTTTTAATCGTATTTCTCGTTTATATTATTGGCCGAAAATGAAGGCCGACGTTACTCGTTATGTGAACCATTGTAAGGTGTATTTAGAACAGAAGTCTGAACAGAAGAAACCTGCAGGTCTGATGTCCAGACACCCAATCGTTAAGAAACCTTGGCAGATGGTATCTTGTGATATTATAGGTCCGTTACCGCGTTCGTCTAGAGGTCATTGCTATATTTTGTTAGTTACCGATTGTTTTACGAAATTTTCGTTGTTTTTCCCGTTACGTTCTGCTACAGTTTCAGCTGTGGTGCAACGTCTTGAAGAGAATGTTATTTTAGTAATTGGTGTTCCGCAATATTTACTTACCGATAATGGTGTTCAGTTTCGTTCTAAAGAATTCAGCAAGTTGGAATCCTCGTATAAAATTCAGATTATATTTAATGCTTATTATCATCCTCAAGCGAATCCTGTTGAAAGAGTACATAGAGTTTTGAGGACTATGTTGTCGTCGTATGTGAAAAACCATCACAAAGATTGAGATCGTTATTTACCTAAAGTAGCTTGCGCGGTACGTACTGCTGTTCATGAAGTTACCGGTATGTCACCGTATTTTTCTAATTTTGGTCGTGACATGGACCTTGAAGGAAGTCCCTATATGTCTGATACATCCCATAATTTGAATGACGTTGATTTTACTGATCGAAAAGATCTTCTATCGCGCTCTGCTGCGATGCAGAAAATTTATGATAATATTGTCAAGAGACTTAAAGTGGCGTATGATCGCGCTAAAATTAAATATGATCTACGTAGACATCCAGCAGATTTCGAGGTTGGTGATTCTGTGTGGAGAAGGAATTATGTCTTATCTGATGCGTCAAAACATTTTACCGCGAAATTAGCCCCGAAATTTGTTGGACCTTTTATTATTCTTAAGAAGGTGTCTTATTCGACTTACGAGTCGCACGCCAAAGATCTCAAACACCACTCCGATTAGTTGTTAATGTGTTTTGATTTTTTTTTGTCTTTCTTGTGTTGTTTAGTTAATTTCGTTTTCTTTAAGTTTATTTTTCGTTTTCTTAAACCGAAAATGGGATTTTCGTCTTCGAGTGGAGGAGGTGTAACGTTCCGTTTGTATAACCATTCATTATATTATAATCGTTTAGCAAGCGTAGTAAATGACGCACTTCTAATATTAATTTTAAAGCAGGGGAGTAATTGACATTAAGTAACGTCAGTTTTTTGTTTTTTTAAAAAGTGTGTCAAGTTAGGTTTTATGGTGCGGGTGTGTTAATTTATCTGTTGTAGGTCTACTCATTGTCCACTTTTATTTGCCGTTATCTATATCCATATATACAGAATACAAATCCATATTGGGAATTTCTAATTTGGACGAAAAGAAAGGACCTTAAATTACATATGCCGTAAGCCGTAATTGTCCAATTTACTTGGGAACAGCACACACCCCGTAATGACGCTTTTTAGTAGTTTGTTAAAATGTACACGACTCCTACTCACTATCTACAGTGGCTTGATTTACCCCACAAGGTAAGCGTTGAACTGTTACTATTTTTACTAAGTGATCAGACTAGTTCCGCACGTTGGCACTGAGCTATTTTGTTCCCTAAAACTATAAGTTGTTGTTGACAACCTGTGTCAGTGGAGCCAAAATTAGAGAAGTGCGCTTTGTCGTATATCCACTCTTTCCTCGCTGCCCCGTCGGCCACGTGTGATAGAAATAGATGTGTGCGCACTGTTAGCATCTATAACTGTAAAGCTACGAGCCTTTTCAAGGTAATATAGCCGTGGTGTAATTTGTTCTGTGAACGCAAGTTCATAACATTTGTAAAGCAAACCTATTCAAATAGTCCTACGTTTAGTATCCACCTAGATACAGCAGGTTTGCATGCACCCGGCTTAGAGCGTATGATACTTCGGGTTTCAGTTCATACCCTACGTCGTCAAATTGGTTAGCCGCATCAGCGTGAGATCCAGGTGCATCCATCCCTACTTTGTTTAAAAATATAAGTTGTACATAAGAGTATATTGATAGCTCTGGCCAGTGCGAACGTCGATTTAGTAGTAAGTTATTGTTTATATTTGTTGCGTTTAAGGCGTACTAGTAGGCGCCGTATATTTGTTCAAATGTATAATCTGTGTTAATTAATGTAATCCTTGCAGCTATGTGTAGAAATAGAGCCAGTAACCGAAGATAAGGTGTATCATTTCTCTTAAGATTGCATGTGTAAGTAGGACAAATCAGAGCATTCTACACCGTGAGTTTCTCTTTATTTTTCTTTTATTATTATTACCAAGTGCTAAAGAGCTTTTTCGACCAGTAACGAGATTCTTATGATTATAGCTAGCATAGTGTCATTACTGGTGGTGCCCACCCGATTTTGTTATCGTTAAAACCTATCTCTAATCTATACTGTTTACCGCTTACTACGGATTAGGGCTGTTAGACACCCAAACTACGACTTGTGTCAGATCCACCCCTCGCCGACTAGAGCTAGTCAACTTAAGGATATCAATCCTTTTGTCCCCTGGTGTCGTAGTGTCAAACAGGCCCGTAACATACTAGCAGAACTCCTTCCCATAAGAGCCCATATACTTTACAGGGGCCAAACATAAATAAGTTCTTTTGCAGAATAATTCTCCTTAAATATTATTTAATACAAGTAACACGTGCACAATGCAGCTTTCAGAAAAATATATCATGATAATTTTAATTTTTATGGATTATCAGCTTTAAAGCACTGGCAGCATTGTTTGAATGGATAATGCTATTTAACAACGTTCGCAAAAGCCAACTATGATAAATAATTATATCGGTTTATTTACGCCAGTGTATTATAGTCGAAATCATGAAAGAATGCATTCACGCTATAGGTTGCTGAATTAAAAATCACATACTTTCAAATCTTATATGCATTGAGTATACTCCGATAGATCCTTTAAAAGTTGAGAAGTATGTCGTTTTTAATTCAGAAACCCATGACGTGATCCACTCTCGTGATTTCGACTATACTGTACTCAAACTATAAGTTTATGACATTGTCAACTTTTTTATTTCTGAATAGCTACTAAGTGGATGCGATGCACTTGTACGCGATAATTATTACATAGTGCAAGACTTAAACCGTGCATTGTACACTAAAGCTGTGACATAATTCAGAGGAATATCGCGGTTAGTTTACACTATAACACAATTACGCAAGATAAGAATTAATATGTAGCATGCGAATCTTGAAAACGGTAAATGATACAAAGTGTATCAAATTTGAAGGGTTGCAAAATTTAGAGTATGTGTGCATGCCGTTATAGTAGTAGTGCGTGAAGTTAACCGCAACATTTTTGAATTTGTCAACAATATTTATGTAATAATTAGACGCCATTTTGCGCCGCTAAAACTAAATTTTGCGCCGTCTTTGCAAACAAGTTACTAATAAAATAAGATTTTTCCGGTTTTAGTATCTCTAACTGAGATTTTGTGAAAGTCAGCAGCGAATTGTATTTCACTTTTGTTTATTTAATTCTTCACTCTATATTATACTTAAATAAATCTTGTGTACTCTGCAAAATGCAAAACGCTACTGGTTATAATGTATTTATTTGTTTAGACTACAATAATATTTTCTATAGCACATTCCTTGTATGTAACGTTTTAAAATAATACAATTATCTCTCAACTACGATACTTATTGTAAAGAACGTTAATTTCAACATTGAAAACACGCGTCTAAGATAACCAGAGAAACAGTTTTCTTCAAATAAATTGTTACACGGGGTGCGCAAAATTTTGTTTTAACGGCGCTAAGTGGCACCTAATTACCGCTTAATTTTGGTAAAAAAGTTTTTTTAAAATTCAAAAAAGTCGCGGCCAACTTCACGCTTTTAGGTAGTTCGAAAAAATAGTTTTTTCAAATAACTTGTTACACAGGAGGGCGCAAAATTTTGTTTTAACGGCGCAAAATGACGCCCAATTGGCGCTAAATTATAGAATAAAGATTTTCTGAAAAATTGAAAAAACTGCGGCTTCGTGAACTTGGCCGGAAAAATCTTATTTTATTAACAACTTGTTTGCCAAGACGGTGCAAAATTTAGTTTTAGCGGCGCAAAATGACGCCTAATTGGCGCCTAATAATGAGATACATATTTTTGAAAAATTCAAAAATGTTGCGGCTAACTTCACACACCTTTATAGTAGACTTTTTATTTTTTAAAATGAGATTTTGTGTATTTTCGTTTTCTCTAATTTTAGATTTATTTTAAGTGATATTGTAGAATCAAAGATACTTTTTTATTGTCTCTTTCTACGCGCTACAAAATGCCGTCTTAAAATTATTTATCCGAGGTTTAGTCTTCGACAAACCATAGGTGCGTGATGTTAGCCACACCTTTCTCCACTTATATATAAATTCGCTTCAATTAGGCGCCATATTGCCCCGCTTTTCAAAAATGTTGTATCATAATTAGGCGCTATTTTGCGCCGGTAATTTGATAAGTTTTTGGCGCATTCTAGTGTCTATAGTTGATATGCTGTTTAAATCTACTAACATTTGCGGTTCCATTTGTAATTGGTGGGGGTTCATATTGACATTTGCGCATTATTTGCAATTTGTAGAAGACCAGATGCTTCATATGAGATGTGACGATGTTACAAAAGTACCGTTAAATCAATATTTTCATTGTGTCATTTAGTTTTATTGATAAATATAATTACTTAACTACTAATTAAGTTACAAAAGAGTTTTAGATTCTGAATTTTTCACTGTTTTGTATTTGTGATTATATTTTCAAAAATTTAGTGTACCTTGTGTAAAAAACAATAAAAAAAAGAGCAATAAAACAGGTTTGTTTAGAGCCGATTAAACCCTTAGCGATGTGATTTTATATTAAAAATAAAGCATATAAGTCGTAGTCAAATGACAATTCGGGTTTCGTGTTCTTATTATACCGGGTATAGAATTTGTTCACGCACCATAGGGATTTCTAATTTAAAATTTCAATGTCCAAATATTGGCGCCCCAAATTATTTTAAAGAAAAAGTGTAAATCTTTTTTGTACAGTAAAAATACTGTATACAACCATATCATTATCATTACTTACTTTCTTACTTTTCATACGAGGGTGCCTCGGAATTATTGAAACAGCGGTAATGTTGTAATCACAAATGTAGACGTATTTTAAGTAGTTTTGCGTTTATAAAACGCAAACTAATGCCTAATTGACAAGAATCTAGTACTGAAGAATTGAAAGAATGTCTTTCGCTCTTAGAAATTACTCTTGCAAATCGCCTAACGGCAAAGTTCCAGGAAAATCAAGAAAAAATCTGAAAGTTCCTGTTTTATTGACAATTGAAATGAAGCACGGTATTGACTGACTAATAGATTCTAGACTTGTATGCGGTGTAGATCCCAAAAATACTTATGTATTTGCACTGGGATCTATGTCTTTAGGATACATAAGAGGGCACGATTGTTTGAAAACTTATTGTAAAGAGTTGGATTTAAAAGAATCGCAACTAGTAACAAGTACAAAACTTCGAAAGTATGTTACAACGGTAGTGCAGGTGATTGACCTAAAAGACACCGAGGCAGATTGGTTAGCAAGACATTTAGGGCACGACATTAGGATTCATAGAGAATTTTGTAGATTGTATGAATCAGCAGTCGGACTTACTAAGGTCGGGAGACTTATTGGCAGTTGACAAAGGAGATGCCAATAAATATACCGGGAATTCGTTATCAGAAATAAACGTAGATGGTAAATATTACAAAATGTCAGAGTATTTTAAAAATTAATTTTTGGTTTTTAGAAATGTCAATAGACAATGTCAGAAATAGTGATGCCGATAGCGATTACGAGACCAGCGATATTCCAGAAACCTCAAATATTTCTGCTAATAGTGGTGCCAATAGTTATAGTCAAAACCAGTTAAGCTGACCGATGACTCATCTTGTTAAAGCATATGCATCAATGCAATCAGAACGTATTTCTAGCATTCGGATTAGTTCAGTTGTTTATACAAAATGGCGCATGAAGTTTATATTGTGAAAATAAGCTGAGATTTCCGAGGGCTTTTACAAATGATTTTTTAATTTCTACGAATTATAAGAAATGTTTGTTGGATATGCAGTTGACAATGGCGTTAACATAAGTATAAAATAAATTTTTCTTTTATAAAAATTAAACAAAAAAATTTAAGGTAAATTGGAAGTTTGGAAAGGAAATAGACCAACATTTTATTTAGATGAATTGTGTTTAAATGAAGACATTAATAATATACTATATGAAAATTCAGAAATGTAGATAAAAGCTTGGTATAGAAATGTACAACAGAACTGGATATTTAGGTTCGGGGCATGGTTGAAGCATTATTTTTTTTTCTCTTTTTACTAATGCACGCCCCACGTTGTTTGGGCGTCAGTAAAGCGTAACTTTTTTTTGAGCTTCCTTGTTGATGGATAAAGTGAAGCTTTAATTATTCGCGTCTAAGTCTAGGAATTATCCCAAGGGTGAGCAATGAGAAAAGGGTGTGGTGATGGTCTAAACTCTACAATAAACTAACAAAAGGAAAATGGGTTGAGCGCCACTGTATCTGTATGAACGGTTACACTAAAGATTCAATACTCCTATGAGAAGATACAGAAACTCACGGGATATAAATGCAATAAAAACTTACAACTTACTAAACTAATGTATCTGGAAATCTCTGGAACATACTTACGACCTCTCCGATCTCGATGAACCTGGAACAAAATCACAACAAATTCTCTATTAGAAAGACACAGTTTGTGCTTTCCAATAAAAATACATGCCAATAATTACAGATGGATAATATTGAGATTACCACACCAAAGATATTTAAATCAAAAATAAATACCTAGAACAAACCAGTTGTAGCATATCTGGACTTTTTAAATTACTTCAGCCTCGTATAATTTCATAGATCAACAAACTTATTTACTTTAAAAATTTAGTAAATTTAATTATGCATGGAATAAAAAAACTTGAGTCTAAAAATGAAATTTAATAAAGTTTCTCTTTCTTGAATTTTTTCTTTAAATGTGTTTACAAAATGAACAAATAAAATTGAGTTTTCAATACATCTGTCTTTGACATAACAGAACCTTAAGTTAATAATAATATATCAAAACAAGTTTTGGAACCAAGCATTCAGATCTGAGTATTGGTTCACATATGTGTCTCAAACATTATTTCTAAAAAAAAATCGAAACGCAACAGTTAACTTAGACAAACAACTTTTCATTTATATCTGGTTTTAGAGGCTTATTAAAATTTTAATATGAGTAAATAAATATTTTAAAAGTAAGAAATGGACTTTGAAATATCATATTGTTAGTAAGTGAATTTATGCAAATTTTACAAAACTATTACTGTAATAATTCGTGGCTATTTTCTCACACGCTGTTCTATACATACAAAATTTAACTTAACCAAACGATATTTGAAAATTATTTAAGTAAGCATTCACGATTTCTCACAAATAAAGCAAAAAAGAAGATTTGATACCTGTAGGTGTTGATGTTTTCAAATCTAATTTTTAAACGTCGACGTACATGCTTCGAAATGTGTTCATCAAATTGTTGTGACGAAACTTTAAATCACGGCTGTACTTGCACTGATAAATGAACAGCTTTCCAACCTTGGATTCAACTATAACATTATAATTTGAATTAGGGCCGCTATACTTGCGGCCACGTCCAATGCTCCACCCGGAGGTACTACATTGGGTTTAAACGCGAAAAATAGTCGTGCTCCTAATTTATTCTTACTTCATAGTTGATTCACCCTAAATAAAACTAAACAAAAATCTAACGAACCTAAAAATCTAACACACCTAACAAACTCTAACAATCTAACAAACCTAAAATCTGACAAAAACTGAAACAAAACAAAAACTAAAAACAGGGTTGTAAATAATGGTATCCCTAGCGCTGACATTCAACTATAACACCTTCATTCTAGTCCATCATTTTAATTCTCCGTAATGTCATACGCTAAAGGGATGAAAATAGTTTATAAGTTATTTAGTTAAAGCGAGCTTACCGTTAACAAATCCTAGCACAATAATAATAAGGGGCGGCGCGTTTCATTGCCTTGCCGGTGTCACAGGAGTCTGGCGCTTCGTACCGTGTCCTAAGGCAACTCGTCCCTCTATTATATCCACCCCACGCCAATTCGCAAGCCCCACTTCTGCAAAGAATGGAGATTCATCCTTCTTAAGAAAACACACTGCCAACTCGACTACATTTAGAAGAAGCAATGGCCGTCCTCGTTAGTACGACACACCTTATTTGCGTGGCGCAATACCTCGTGACTAGTACACGCACGCGCTATCCTAATTCTACCGAATGAAGAGGAAGAATTCGCCTGTAAGGTAGACAACACAAACTACTAGACCCCATATAAATACGTTCCTTGAAAATTATAATATTATTAAATACCTCCGTGCAAAGCATTTAAGTTATTTAAGCGAACATGGTTTCCCGTTTTCAGATAGGATTGTTTCTTTTAGACATTATAGCATCAAATACGAGAATTAAATACCACAGAATAAATCTATGCTGAAGCGATTCTTACAAACATGGTGCTATAGAATATATATTCGTTACATGGTGTCGCAGATATTGTTGGTTTTTGAAAATATAAAGTGAATTTTCAAAATATATTGTTATTAAGTATAAAGACGCGTGTGTTCTAATCGATTCGATAATATCTAAAGACTATTGATTACTGTTGAAATTGAGACTGTTATTCACACGATTATCAGGGAAATTATAGTTTCGGGATTTTATATTATTCCTGTTTTAAATGATTGACAAGCATGGTTGTACATATAAAAGTGTATTTGTAACTATTTAATTTTTAAATAAAATTAAATAAAAACCCTTAACCACAAATAATATTTAAACTACTAGATACGTATTTCGACCACTATGTGGTCATCATCAGTAGGAAACCTCTTAAAAAAAAAATAAATAAAAAAAAATAAAAAAAAAATATTAGCTGTTGTTCTGGAACACTTCAGAGGATATTCTCCTCACACTTAGGCTGAAGTGAACCTTCCCAACCTATAATTTACTATATTGTTGCTTTAAACACTATCGAGGATATTCTCCTCACACGCAGGCTAGTGTTCTCAACAACAAACAAGTGGTGTGACATTATAACAAATCTACTTAATTTATACTAATTCTAAATCTACTGAAGCGGAACCAGTTTAATCTTGCTTTCTCATTGGTTGTTGATCAATAGGAAAGCAAAGCAGATACGCTATTGGCCCTTTATCGGTGTTTAAGAGGGTCCTTTATGTTTAACAATTTTAATTGATTCATAGGCATTTAAGGAGGAAAACGTTGGTACCGCTTTTAACAATTTAAAATTTTCTAGTTTAACGGGTGGCTGGTTTCAAATATATGTTTGGCGACCTGAGACCTTTCATATTTACCATATTTGAAGTGAGCAATGTGTTCTTTAAATCTTGTTGTTATATTCCTCTTGGTCTGACCAATATATTTTGAAAACACCCTGGCCCTGCACAACTAATTTCATAAATCCCCGACTTTTGCAATTTTTCCACCTTGTCTTTTGAATTACCTAGCAAATCTTTAATTTTATTAGTATTAGTGAAAGCAATTTTGAAATTACACTGTTTGAATATTTTATCAAGACCCTTTGTGGTTTTGTGAAACGGATGTTTAACATATTTAACATTATCGTTAGAGGTGGTTGATTGCAAAGTCGTTGATTTACGGATGTTGATCCTATTTTTACACTTTCTAAAATATTATCTATAATATCAGAAGAGAAACCATTGTAATTCGCTATTTGTTTAATAAGAGCAAATTCCTTATTAAATCTGTTTTTATTTAAAGGAAATTTAATAATCTATTAATTAAAAGTTAAATGAAGCCAACTTATGTTGTATGCTATGATTGGAGGAAAACAAAATAAAGCGATTTACATTGGTTTCTTTTCTATAAATGTCAAATTCCAATTTATTACCATTTCTAATTACTAATGTTTCTAAAAAAGGTAATTGTCCTTTATTCTCTATTTCATACGTAAATTTTATGCTTTGAAATTTTGAATTCAATTCTTTAAGAAAATCATCAACATTTGATTTAGAAGTGTGCAAAATTGCAAAAATATCATCCACGTAACATAACCATATTCTTGGGAAGTATTTGGAGTTTTCTTTTAACTCGGTTTCAAAACGAGACATAAATAAATTTGCTATGAAAGGTGATAAGCTATTTCCATTGCTGTGCCTTCATGTTGTTCGTACAACTTGTTGTTGAATTGAAAACAGTTCTGGGACATGCAATGCGAAACAAGCTTGATATAGTCCTCAACTTTATCATCATCAATATCACTATCTATAAGAACATCCTTTAAATATGTTAAAGTACGTGGTATTGGAACACTAGGGAATAATGAACTGACATCAAATGAAACTAAGATTTCGTTCTCTTCTAATGTGATATTTTTAATTTTATTAATGAACTCTAAAGATGATATTTTTGCAGTTTTTGACACTTCTAAATCAAATGTTGATGATTTTCCTAAAGAAATGAATTCAAAATTTCAAAGCATAAAATTTACGTATGCACTAGAGAATAAAGGACAATTACCCTTTTTAGATACATTAGTAATTAGAAATGGTAATAAATTAGAATTTGACATTTATAGAAAAGAAACCAATGTAAATCGCTTTATTTTGTCTTCCTCTAATCATAGCATACAACATAAGTTGGCTTCATTTAATTTTTAATTAATAGATTATTGAATTTCCTTTAAATAAAAACAGATTTAATAAGGAATTTGCTCTTATTAAACAAATAGCGAATTACAATGGTTTCTCTTCTGATATTATAGATAATATTTTTAGAAAGTGTAAAATAGGATCAACATCCGTAAATCAACGACTTTGCAATTAACCACCTCTAACGATAATGTTAAATATGTTAAACTTCCGTTTCACAAAACCACAAAGGGTCTTGATAAAATATTCAAACAGTGTAATTTCAAAATTGCTTTCCCTAATACTAATAAAATTAAAGATTTGCTAGGTAATTCAAAAGACAAGGTGGAAAAATTGCAAAAGTCGGGGATTTATGAAATTAGTTGTGCAGGGCCAGGGTGTTTTCAAAAATATATTGGTAAGACCAAGAGGAATATAACAACAAGATTTAAAGAACACATTGCTCACTTCAAATATGGTAAATATGAAAGGTCTCAGGTCGCCAAACATATATTTGAAACCAGCCACCCCGTTAAACTAGAAAATTTTAAATTGTTAAAAGCGGTACCAACGTTTTCCTCCTTAAATGCCTATGAATCAATTAAAATTGTTAAACATAAAGGACCCCTCTTAAACACCGATAAAGGGCCAATAGCGCCATCTGCTTTGCTTTCCCTATTGGTCAACAACCAATGAGAAAGCAAGATTAAACTGGTTCCGCTTCAGTAGATTTAGAATTAGTATAAATTAAGTAGATTTAAGTTATAATGTCACAATTCACTTGTTTGTTGTTGAGAACACTAGCCTGCGGGCGAGGAGAATATCCTCGATAGTGTTTAAAGCAACAATATAGTAAATTATAGGTTGGGAAGGTTCACTTCAGCCTAAGTGGTGAGGAGAATATCCTCTGAAGTGTTCCAGAACAACAGCTAATATTTTTTTTTTAAGAGGTTTCCTACTGATGATGACCACATAGTGGTCGAAATACGTATCTAGTAATTTAAATATTATTTGTGGTTTTATTTAATTTTATTTAAATCGTGCCACAGTGTTCCTATAGATTATTATTTAATTTTTATTTAATCAAATTTAGTATTAAATAAACAAAACGGTATTGTATTATTTTATTGTACTATTGCTCTACTACATTAAGGTAGGTAAAAGTCTTCTTAAGCTAGTTAATTTGAAATTATATATGCCGACAGTAACAAGCTCTTTTTGGAGTGTTTTGCAGCTACATGAAATCCTAAAAATATACAAATCAGTTACTAGTTACAATTAATTTTTATATTACCTTTCGAGTGCATCTCATAATTTATACGTTTAACTGCATCTGTATTTACCTTTTATAATGTGTAAGAAATCCTTTTAGTTTTGAAAAAACTTTTATATTTGCAATTTGAGCTAAATGTAAATACAACAAAGAAGCAAGAACTACGTGAAAAGACAACAAAAAGGGACAGGAAACTAAAATTATTTATTGGTTATAATAATACATAAATACTATTTATAACAGACATACGTTTTGATGCTGCCATACTAATCTTTAAAAGACGTACTTTTTTTCTATCCATCCTGTTTTAGCGCAGAGTAGTTACCTATACTGACAAAGACAATGCAGTTTTCATTATCATTTCTAATAATGTACCGCGGTGAGTCATAGGTCAGCTTAAATGGTTTCGACTATACAAGCGTAAGTTAAAAACCGTCTCATATTATTATATCAGATCATACAAAACATGTTTAGCGTTTATTTAGTATTTATTTGATTTTTAATTTCTTTGAATTTAAAGAAACATTAAGGTTCATTTTACCCTTACAAAAGCAACATGCCATTTTTACTTGTAATGGCAGTACATTTTTATGATTTATTTCTATTTCTCCTATTTGAGTTTAATCTAGCATCATAGTTTTGTTTTAATTTGAATTAAACATACTGTTGTCTTTAAAAGCGAAGTTTTCAGTTGCTATATGTAATTCTACTTTCCAGTGTTGGACCGGGTCACCGGATCATTTTGGGTTTGTGTGCTAGTGTCGATTTGTTATTTTGATCACGACTGACGGAATATTGGTCTCGTCAAATAAGAGTCCGGCCATTGGTTTATTGATTAAAATAATGTAACAAATGCGTGTGAATTTTTTTAAATTTCATAAAATGCTTAGAAAGTCTGTTTTGCGCACATTTAAATTGGTGCAGCTGACCGATCACGTTCTAACATAGCGTTGCATGACCAGGGGTTTTATATTTCTTGAGGTTCATATGATTCAGATGAATTTTTTGAGATTTTATAAATTACTTAAAAGATGCGAGTTTTTCCACTTTTGACGGCTGCCGGCGTCACTTGTTCTAACACCTAACAGGCTGACCGCAGCCTTAGCATTAGAACACCATTAGTAGACTTACGCGAAATATCAGCTTTTAGAAAATACTTACTGATTTCGACGTTTGACTGCTGGACTATTACTGTATGATAGTAACTTAATCATAATCTCTCTGGTTGCGTTATTATCAAATTTTTCTTCGAGGCCATTCAACAATTTTTGTGTAGTCATTCTGCTGTCTTTAGCAAGTATGCTGAGGATTACTGAAATAGGGAACCACGTGCCCTCTTCCCCAAGCTTACGTTTAGAGGAATTTGCTATTGCTTAAATTAGCATATAACTATGACAAAGTACAATTGATGAATAATGTATAGAATATATGCAACTAAGCATTCAAGTAGATTTTTAGTAAAACGTAATTTTTTTAGTTGTTGATTTTTATGTGCTACTAAATGTAATTTTTATTGTATAGATAATGACAAAAAGCAATATGCTCAAAAGAAAGAGAAACACCGCCCTTCCACATACTCAACATAAAAATTAAAACCCAGGTAAAACCCTGGTTAAGCGATGAAAAAGGATGTGTCTTAAAATTCTTTAGTGGCCATATTAAAAAATCCATCGTTTCGAGTAAATCAAATGCAGAAGAATGTAAGGCCAAATATGGAGACCTACTGAACGCCAGAACATGGAAAGACATTAAGTATTTTGTGTATAATTACACAAATTCAATGAAACGTAAGACGTAGAAGTAATCCGTTTCTTAAATATTATTGTAATTTCATTTATATATAAAAAAAATTCTTCAAACCTATTAAGGGTTTCATTTTACATGCAGTAGCAGAGTTATTGAGTGTGTAAGAATGGCCACGCAACATCTACCAAACTATGTGGACCGGCCACATAAATGTTTTTTCAAAAAAAGTTCCAAAAATTGGAGTGTTTGAACATGTTGCAAATTATTATTTGGTGATTTTTCAGGTGTCTACACAAATATTGCTAGGCCTGTGTGTGTGTGTGCGCGCGTGCGTGTGTGTGGGTGCGTGCGTGCGTGCGTGCGTGCGTGTGTGCGTGCGAGCGCACGTGTGCGCGTGCGTGCGTGCGTGTGCGCGCGTGTGTGTATGTGTGTGTGTGCGTGCGTGCGTGTGTGTGTTAATCGCTCAATCTTTTTGTCAAGTTGTAGTTGTGTTATGTAAAACAAATCAAAAATGAAAATTTTTTCAAAATTGACCTTATCAAGAAAGTATAATAATAGTGGTCGGTTTAAAATTATTGAGCAGTTTATAGTCAATTCAAGTGAAGTGCTGGCAGAGTTTTTTATGCCAGGATGTGTGATAATCGTTCGATCTTTTTTTTTGACAAGTTGTAGTTGTGAGTGTTCTGTAAACAAATCAGAAATGAAAGCTTGGAGCGAGTTAGAAAGGCATCGAAAAGTTTAATGCTGAAAGAAAAAAAGGTTGGAGTGAGTTAGAACTGTCCTTCATATTTGGAATGCTTGCTCATTTGGAAAACGAAGATATAAACAACTTAGGTGAATTATACTATGTTTTCTAATTAAATATATTTTATAAATTACAATAAAAAAAATACATTGTGTTCTTCTTTTGTTTGTTTTCATTTCACATTACTCGCGTCTGTCTGTCTGTCTGTCTTTGTCAAATTTCGAGATATCTGTGCAATTTGCTAAATGTAGGGAAACCAGTAACCAGTAAATAACTCGTAGCATATATTTCAATATATTTTATTTCTAGTTTTGAAGTTGGAGCATTTCATAAATTTTCCAGTTTATTTTCCTTGCAGATAACTGAGTTCGCGATTTAATAACTACGACTTGTTATTCTTTAAAAACGAGAATGAAAAATGGATGCAATCAGTCTGTCGGTCTGTCTTTGGCAAATTTCGAAATATCTGTGCAATTTGTTCAATGTTCAGAAAAGAATAATAATAGTGGTCGGGTTATAATTATTGAGCAGTTTATAGTCAATTTAAATGAAGTGCTGGAAAAATCGTTGGCACCGTGGGCAGATCAGCCAATTGCAACTTACGACCTGATGACACTCGCGGTAGTACAGTATGTATTCGTCGGCTTAATATAGATTTAATTCTCTTAATACATTTACTTGATCTAACCTTTAACTTAATTTTTTAGTGAACAAGAAGAAGAGCAGCCATAAACGACCGCGAATAGTTCCACAGTCTCTGAGGTGTCAAAGATGAAGATGACAGCCCTCACAAACCCGATAAGGTAATATTTTACCGTTTAGAGTTGTAGTTGTGAGTGTTCTGTAAAACCAATCCGAAATGAAAACTTTTAAAAAGTTTGGAGCGAAATGTTTAATGCTGAAAAAAAAGTTTGGAGTGAGTTAGAACTTTTCTTTATACTTGGGATGCTTGCTGGCTTGCTCATTTGGAAAACGCAGATATAAATAACTTAGGTGAATTATAGTATGTTTATTCTAGAGTACATAACATTATATTTTCCTTACTAATTATATTTTATAAATTACAATAAAGAAAAATACCCTGTGTTTTTCTTTCGTTTTGTTTTCATTTCACATGACTCGGAAAATTCTATATTGACAGTGACTCCTGTAGAACCTTTACTGATTATATAGACATTTTTGTTTGGACCAATACTATCGTTTAATTTCTTAATTCCATCGGCTTGGAGATATTCAAAGTACCGTAGCGGTAAAATACATTTAAATTGCTCTGTTTCTATCATTACTTGATCACCAAATTTTGTTTTTATTGATTCCACTCTCAAAACTTTATACTTTTGCTTCACTATAAGGTTTCTACAATGTGCGAATGGTTTGCGGTAGGTACTTTTGTTAAAATGACCGAACTTTATACTTATGATGCTTAAATTACACTTCTTATCTTAATGACGAACAAATTAAATCTTCATATTTATATTGATCACAAATTTGCTTATTCAATCAGAAATGAATACTCTTGGCGCAGCACCTTTTTCTTTTCCTCTTTTTATGTAACCTTGCCTGTATACTGCTAAGCGGCTATCAAAATTATGCAACTGTATTTGCACCAGCAGCAGTTTCAAGTCGACTGATCTACTTTGGCTTTAAATTAACGCAGATATTAGTCGACCATTGACCTACGTTGGATTCATAGTCGCATAGACTTTGGGGCCAAAGTTCACACTCTCAGTTGGATGACCTACTTTGGGTCCATAGTCGCATTGACCTTTGGACCAAAGTATTACACTCTTTTAGTTAAATGACCTACTTTAGGTCCATAGTCACATTGTCTTTAGTCGATTGACCTACATTGGGTCCATAGTAACAATGACTTTGGAACCAGTTTAACCTACTGACCTACCTTGGATCTATAGCCACATAGACTTTGCCCTACTGACCTACTTTGGGTCCATAGCTACATTGACTTTGGGACCAGTTGACCTACTAACCTACTTTGGGTCCATAGTCGCATAGTTTTACTACTGTAATCTTATTTTATTTTAAGTTACAATAGTTCGTGTTGTGTAAGATTATAACGTTGAATATCTTTTGTTTCTTGTGGCACAGGAAAAATTAACTTTAACGAACAAATACTTTTATCCTTGAAGTGCAATGACCTTCTCAGGTTTTTAAGCTTGTATGAACAATAATTGGTAGGGTTGTTGTAAAACCTACAGTGCGACGCAATCTAATCGAATCGCAAAATTAATCTTTCGTAAAATCTGTTTTAATACCAGTCAACGACATTTTTAAAGTGATTTTATTTCATTTAAGTATTATTAGTAGCATGAAGCATTATTCTATTATTATTATTATTATTATTATTATTATTATTATTATTATTATTATTATTATTATTATTATTATTATTACTATTATTATTATTATTATCGTAATAAATAATAATTAACGTGAAGTCTCAAAATAGTTCACCAATGGCATGGCCACAAGAATGGCTGATTTGTTTTTCTGTGATTACATTATAGTATTTGTATTGATATTATAACATTAAAATAAACACACTACTCAGCTTTAATTATCTATATTATTAATAATAAAATAAAATGAAGATGTTATTAATTATACTCGATCAGTTATACTGCCTATCAAACTACAGCCATGCGACAGAACTAAATTATTTTTATTCCAAACTTGTAGTACGATGTATTGTATAACCGATCGTTGCGTCTGTATACTGCTTTACACATACTGTATCATTCATAAATACTCACTGTAAGTTTTTGTGGTTTATTGTATAATCTTCTCTTTCTCTTTGTGGGAAATAAAACCACTCAGTGTTTTTAAAATTGCCTTTATTGAAGTTCCGATTCATTCCCTAGAATTGTTTTGGAAATAATGATTGAAGTTTTATATTTGACATTTGTCACATAAATTGAAGGCAACTTTGGTTTATCAATGGTCGATATATTTGATTTGGATTGTATGCCAGATAAAAAGTCTCAAAATAGAGAGACAATGCCTTTAATTTATGTTGGGGGCGACTTCACAGGTAGTGGATATGCTTAAAAAAGGAAGTTAGCTGACAAACTTTTTGTATTAAGTAAATTGAACTACGTGTATATCAAACAACTTGAAGGTTGCCAAGGAATTTTAACATGTTTAGTTAATTTCTATTTATACGGGAATATTTTCTCTAAAAAGGGGGTAGATTTCTGGCGTTATATTTTGTGGGAAGGCTAGCAACCAAAGGCTACCAAGATGCCAAAACTGTGGTTGGTGTATTGTGTCCGTTTATGTTATTCGTGTCGAACGGTACAGACAGTCCAGTTCCAGATTTCACAGAGAGCAGACGTGCAGACCAGAGAGCGACTACAACTAAATTGTACTTTTCAGTATAATTTAGTTCATCGAGATCATCACCGCATTCCAGCATTCCAGCAGAGCAGAGAACTTCGTTAAATAAAACACCGGTATTATTCAACGTGCAGCATTCCAACGGTCAACGCCCAGTGATACGTCATCGTAACGGATTTTATTGAATGCGCGGAAACCTAACCAGTTCTCGTGTATTAATAGAATCGAGCAGGTGTTTGTAGACGCGTGGAAACAATTTATTGTTCCCGCGCTTCTATAATACCTATCATCGAATTACTTCGTGTTTTCAGTTTCGTAAACGTGCGAGAGCTTTAGCTTTTGTACTTTTACTTAACTGAATGGTTTCTCTGTAAACGCGTGTTAGCAATTAGTTGCTTTCGCGTTTTTATAGAGAATAAATTCATCAAGGAGAGACGCAACGATTTCGGTTCGCGATAGCGCTTGAGGCTTTTATTAGCTTCGTGCTGTTGCTGAGCTGGGGTCGAGGCGCTGCACTTTTTAGTGCATTAAAAAGGAATCGCACCGCTGTTGAACGCGCGTCGACTGTCTAGCCTAAGACACCTTTGGCTGTGAACGCGCTGGTGAGCCTGCCAGTGCGTAGACGGTTGATCCGGTTCAACGTAGCGGAACCCGTCCTTTTGTAACGCGTGGGTGCAGTATTTTACGGGCGCCCCCGCTTTGCAGGAAGACATCCTCAATCGCCGCCGCAATCCAAACCGCGGGCGTTTTGTTGAGCTGCTTCGCTTAAGACACCTCGAGCGCTGAACGGGCTAGTGAGCCTGCTAGTCCGGGAGCAAACTCAACGGATCGCACGTGGCTGGAAGGGAAGCTCCGGTACATTGCGCGGGCGTAGTGCTTGCACTGCTACCCGCGCATTTTAGCGGAACTATGGACGGAGAGGACTACGCGATGGCACCGGAATCCGAAGCGAAGGACCCCCGCAAGCGCGCCATTGAGGACGCTTCGGAGGAGGCCTGTAGCGACGACTTCACGGTACCGAAGAAGAAGACGTCCAAGCAGCCCAAGAAGACCACCGTCACAGAACTTCCGACTACCAATCGGTACGAACCGATTGCTGCTACGCCTCCAGAAGAAGCAACAGAAGAAACTATGGAGTCCGATGCCAACGGTGCGAACCCTGCGTCGGCCCGCAGCCGCCGCGTCCCCCCTATCGTCCTTCGCAAGAAGGACAAGTGGGTAGCGATTGCGGCAGAGCTCAGCCGGTGCAGACTCCAGTTCACCAGAGCACGTAATACGCAGGACGGAATCAGTATCACTCCGGCGACCCCAACAGACTACCGTGGGATCACGGCTTTTCTGTCCGAGCGAGGCGAGGAGTTCCATACTTATCGCCTCCAAGACGACAAGCCGCTCAGGGTGGTTCTGAGGGGCATCCCGGAGGATATCGACGCCATGGACGTTCGAACTGAACTCGTCGCGTGCGGGCTCCCAGTGCTAGCCTGTGCACGCATGCACAAGGAGCGACCAAGACGAGCGTTGCCCCTGGTCATGGTCACCTTGACCAAGTCCACGGAGGCGAAGCGAATCTTTCAGCTTCAGCATGTGCTGCACCTGCGGGTACAGGTAGAGATACCGCACCGACGGTCAGAAGTAGGACAATACCATCGGTGCCAGAGATTCGGGCATACGCAGTCGAACTGCAAGGCCACGCCTAAGTGCGTCAAGTGCGCCGGCGGTCACCTTAGCGGCACCTGCCCCAAAAGCAGGGAAGTTCCCGCGGTGTGCGTCAACTGCGGTGGCACGCATCCGGCGAGCTATAGGGGATGCTCCGCATTCCCGAAGCCAAGGGTGGCCAAAAGGCAAAACGAGACCGCACCAAAGGCACCGGTCAGCGTCCGCCCTGCGATGTCGACGCCGAGGGCCGCTGCTGTGGGAGTTCACTCCTACGCCAGCGTCGCCAGCGGCTCGGCTAAGGCCGTCTCTACCCCGACAGCCAAGAGCCCTGCTCTTGCGCAAGTTGAGGAGACGCCCGCCCAGGCAGCCCAACCCACCCCAGCGGTGGAGCGGCAGCCAGAGAGACACCGTCCAGTGGAGGCGTGCAATGGGGTTCCATCATCGGACTCCTCGCTGGAATCGATTTCCAGAAGTGTGACTGCGATCGCCAGAAAGCTGCTGCCTATAGTCGCCGAAGCCAAAAACTTCGGCGACTTAGTCATGGGTTTAATTGCCTGCGGCAAGGATATCAGCGAACTCTTCCATCTTGATGGATAGACGTCGCGGATATCCAGGAACCCTGCAGATAGCATTCTGGAACGCGCGAGGGCTGATGGGAAAGCGATTCGAGTTGCTGGAGTTTGCGTTGCGACACGACCTAGACGTTGTCCTGGTGAACGAAACGTTCCTCAGCGCACGAGACGAGCCTAGGCTTCCCAACTACAGACTGTTCCGGAACAATCGAGATGGCGTCGGAGGAGGCACAGCGGCGTACGTCAAGGCAAGCCTGGACCATTACGTGGTGGACCTGCCAGACCTAGAACGACTGGAAGCGACTGCAGTATGCATAGTACTAGAGGGTTTCGGCCCTCTACGCCTGATCTCGGTTTATAACCGGCCAGGTGGCGAGGCGCTTAGCACGCAGGACCTGGACGCGTTGTTGAATGCGAGAGGACCTGTGCTTTTAGCAGGGGACCTCAACTCCAAACATCCGTCCTGGAACAGTCGGGTAGCAAATCGCAATGGACGCATACTTCGACAGTTTGCTGACGGACGTGAAGACGAGGTCTTAGGACCAGCAGAACCCACTCACTACGGCAATAAAGGCAGGCCTGATGTACTAGACGTCGCGATCCTCCACCAAGTCACGCTCAACACGGAGATCCGGGCCGTCAGCGACCTCAGTTCTGACCACAACCCGGTGCTGCTTCATCTCGGAGGGGAGCGAGCCCCGGCCATTAACAAAACCCCTAGGGTTTCGTGGCCGGCATTTGCCGCCCATCTAGCGAGGTCGGTCGAAGGGATGTCTAACGACATACCGACGGCTGACGCGCTGGAGGCGCAAGTGGACCGCCTCGTGGAGTGCATACAGACCTCGGTCAGTAGAGCCACTTCCATGAGACCGGTAGCGGATAAGAGGGACATCCTCCCTCTGCACATCCGTGACCTCATCCGGGAGAAGAACCGCGCAAGGTCGGCGTAATAATTTGGCGCACAAGGGCTAGATATTGGGCTTAAGGCGTTTATGCCGCCAGAAGGAAAATAAAAGAAGATCAAGGACGTTAGGGTTTTGCCGACATATGTCCTCAGGTTCGGAAGGAGCATAAAATAATGTCTGCCTCTTGTGGACAGTTTTTTACCAAATAGGAATAGCAGGGGCTGTAGTAGTTGTACCACGAGGTTGAGAAAGTGGTTGCGAGGACGGAAATAGTATTGGTTGTCGTAATTTATGGAACTCAGAACACGATATGGGAGAAGGTTGTTTGTTTTTAGGATTGGTGGTAAGAGAATCAACGGTAGAAAAGGAAAAGTATGAGCTGTACGAGAATCAACCTTACGAAAAGAAACATAAGCGAAGCACACCTCAGTTACGTTAGAGAAAAGGACAGAAGCAGATAAAATTTTATTGACGTTAGACTAAAGACTAGAAGTTTCACAGTTGGAAAGAAAACAACATTGGCTGTAGGAATATCAACCCTAGGAAAAGGAGCAGAATCCGATAACACTTCAACCCTATTACGTACAGTAACAGAATCAGGTAGAAGTTTATCAACGTTACAAGAACAAACAGTATCAAATAGAACTTCGTCAATGTTAGATAAAGAAATAGAATAAAGTTTATCAACACGAAAGAAAAAAACAGCACCAGACAGAATTTCATCCGCCTTACAAGAACAAACAGTATTAGGAAAAACTTCGATTACAATAGATAAGGAAGCAGAATCAGGTTGACCTTTGTCAACATTAGATAACAGGACATCACCTAGGATTTCACCAACCTTAGCTAAAAGAACAGAAGCAAGTAGCATTTTGTCAGCATGAGAAAAATGAGCAAGAGTAGGTAACGTTTTATCAACGTCTGATAAAGGAGTAGAATCAAGCAAGATTTCATCACTGTTAGACAACGGAGTAGGAACATAACAAAACTTCAGCCACAATAGAAATTGATTTTTTCACAACAGTAGATAACGAAACGGGATTAGGTAAAACGTTGACGACAACAGCAGCAGCCATCACTGCTACGGGTTCACTAACTTCAACAGGACCTTCTCTATCTGTATTAGAAATTATCTTTACTTCAGCTACGGCTGTGATTGCCGGCACGGCAGAAATTTCTTGAGTAGAACCATTTAAGAAAGCGGGAACAAACTCTTGAGAAGCTAGCTGTAAGTCACTAATTCGAAGTATGGGTGGCACTGGTGTTGGAGGCACAGTTTGGGGTGAGAGTGAATAAGTAGGGCGAGCAGAAGGAAGAGTAGAATAGGATGTAGAACTAGAGACGGAAGAAATTTGGTTCGAAGCTATATTTGCCGAAGAAGGGTATGTGTTGATAGTAGTAGCAGGATGACCTGGATGAGATAGAAAAAAGAACGTAGAGTGAGAAGTAGAAGAAATTAGGCAACTAGCGATGAGGAAAGAATTTGAAGGATTATTTGAAGACCTATTAGTAGTAGGATGACAGTGTAGACAGTTGTGGCCAGTAACTCCCTTATGCCCACAACCATTACAATGGAGTACTTTAGGACGAGTACAACGTGTCGAAACATGACCAGGTTTGTCGCAATTAAAGCATACGACCTGACGAGTAGAAGTAGAAAGAGGAGGAAAAACAGTTGGAAGTACGGAGGAAGTATCGAATCTACCTGCAGGCGTAGGAGAGATCTTAACAACTCGGTCATGCGAAGTAAAAGTATTTTCCTCAATAGTAGCCGACTTATAAGAAAAATCCAGGAGTAAGAATTCTAAGTTTAATAAAGTAACAAGGACTTCCCAATATTTGAGGGAACGCTGATGTGCGCGGAAGAGAAGTAAAGCATTTCCGGTAAGTAATTCCGGAGTAAAACGAAAAAGCTGCCGAGCAGAAATATTACGCGAAACACAGAATTCCTTAATACGAAACAAAAATTCCGCTAGAGAACCTTCACCTGAAAAAGAGTCATTCAATTTGGCGAGCGGGTATCCTTTAGTAAGACTCATTGTATTGGCAGCAGTAGGAGTATCCAATTCTTCCTCGGAATCAGAAGAAAGATAAGGAACTTCTTCGGTAACGGTGGTAGCTACATTAAGAGATTGAGGACTGAAAGAAGGCCGTTGACTAAAATCAGCAAGAGTAACACGATTGAATTTTCTAACAGTCGACTCAACATCCGAACGAATGGTCTGTAAAGCGAATAATAATTTATTTTTCATAAGGGCTTTCTCCTCAGAGCTAGCCAACATCAATTCACAACGTCGCTAAATGTGTACCTATTAGAAGCGTAAACAGGCGAACTTATTATCAGTAATATCTCCAGTAAAATTGTCAGAAAACGGTCCAAGTTCAGTAAGCGTGCGTTTAATCGCCTAATGATGTTCTGTAAACGTAATTGTATAAGGGCTAGGAGTAAAAGATTGATTCACTTCCACTTGAATCGCGTTGCGGATGGCTTTACGCAACCCCTTGACTTCAATGTCAGAGTCAAATCCTCGAGAAGATAACTCATATTGGAGTTCGGGTTTTAACAGCATATTTACATCCAAACCCCCACGTAACGATTGTTACAAAAAAATTACACACTGTATATAAGAGTAGTTTCAAAATCATCAACCACAACCGAATAAACTATAAAATATCAGAAGTGAATCGCAACACAACGATTCTATCCAATACGGAAGTAACAAACGGATCAAATTAAAAAAAAAGAGTACTCAACGTAAGAAAAAAATAAAGTCACTAAACTTAGAAATAGTGCGCCAGAGTTTTCAACGGACTAGAATTATCGGCGAAACCACAATTCCGATAATCCGAAATAAGCCAATCAAGAATATTAAGCAATCAAGAAAGAAGATCGAACCTACACAGTAAATAAAGAAAAAAAATTAAATACAATTTCGAACGTAAGGGAAGAAAACATAAGTAGTATCAGGCCGAAAAAAGGATCATGTAGTAACTTGGGCTGCAAACAAAAAAAAACAGGCCTGAAACAAAATAAAAATTGAGCCAGAAATTAAGCGGAACCAAATCGGAACACAAATTAACGAAAACCCAAAATCGAAGCAAAAGAAAATTAACTACAACAAACTCGGAGCTAAAATTAATCCAAAAAAATCGGACCCTCACGTCAGAGCGTCAAAATTTATACTGCGTACCTAGACGTAGCCGGAAGAAACGTAGAAATACCAGGCTAACTACCAAACGCGGAGGGTGGGGAATTTACCTAAATACCAAAAAAATAATAAAAGCACATCGACCACGATTATTTATTAACAATAAGAATAAATAAAGGATTCTGTACAAACAAGCAAAAGAAATAAATTAAGCGTTACTATTTCAAAGCGAACAATTATGTTATACAATCAATTTAGTACTTTAGATACGAAATGTGCATATGGTATTTTACAGAGAATAAAACTAGTCGGTAATGAAAGAATTAACGTGTGAGAGCTTTTGTCAAACATTATTTTTTAAATCGTACATAATACCTTTTGTAAAATAAACTAATCAGTAGAAAAGAATAAACGTGCAGGAACTTTTGTCAAACATTTTTAACAGCGGTACATCACATCTGTAGAGCGATAATATCGATTCGCAGCAACAAACAATAGTCCTACACCCAACGCCGATAAGGAATATTCCTTTGATATATACAAAAGAAAGCAAGTTGTATACTAGCATGTGTCGGTATACTTAGATTGCACACCCTCGGGAGTGACTCAGCACCGGATCGCCACAGTCGTCGGGTTCTATTTACCCTGTTACTATAACGGCACTAGCAATCTACAGGCAACGGCAGTTGATCTGTGGCACATAACAGTTGGGCCTACATAAAAAGAACCAATTTAGCTTCCAGCTAAGAGACGCAAGATACCTTCTACTTGTGGAACAAAAAAACGTGCATCGCTCTTAAAGTACTGGGACGAGTAATGTAGAAAGTATTTCAACGCACAAGCTGCAAAATCAAATTAAAGATTGATTCAAATAACACGAATTTGAACTGCAAATCCTCGCGTTATCAAAGCGCGATTAAAACTGAAAAACACGGTTTTATCGAATAGTTCAATACACTATTTAGACGAATGTTTAGATGGAAAACATATAAGAAGCAATTATAAGCGGTCGTAATGTATAACAAGTTAAGCGATACCTAAAACAAGGTATTGACTATTTAATTGTAGCAAAACTTTACGTTTCAAAGACAATAGATTTAAGTTAAAAGTATTGTAAAGCGGGCTTATCTGAACAGATGCCCTATATTGGATGTTGTTGGAGAATTTAAGAATAGAACCAAAGTTTATTCGAGCGGGTAATGAATTAACAAAAGGAAAAAGGGTGTATTTAATGTATCCCGAAAAAAAACGTAAGAACTTGTCTACTTAACATTATCATTCTTATCTTTATTATTATTTTTATTTTTCTTATTTTCTTTTCTTGTCCTGATGAGACCCTTTACAAAAGTGGGCAAAACGTCGACTTTACTATAAAAATGACACGGTCCCAATCCGGAATCATAAACATTTATAATGACTCCGGCCGTCAAAGCCTCCGAGAATGCCTACCCCTTAATGCTTAAGTAAAATTTTCGCAATTATTCCTACATCTTAATTCCCTCTTTAACTTCATTTATACTATAACTAATTCTACAGGTATTCCCCTTGTTTTGATTCACCCTTATGTCATTGATCTAAAATCTACACAGGATCTATCGGGATGCAAACTTCCTCATATGGTCCTATATTTCCCTGCATAGCCTTAATTAATGCATCTGTACTCGAAGACAAACCTATATCCTCTTGAGTCTTTTGCTTTCTCAATGATACCTCTCTCAACCTTTTCTCCTCTTTTATTTTCATCTCTATACGGCGCTGGAATAGGATACAATTTTGCATTAAGCGGTTCATTTTACCACCACTAACTTTTGTATGTAACCCGAGTTAAGGTTCGGGCCTTTGAAACGGTATTTTAAAAACGTTTCTAAATTGTTAACTAATTTATTTATCTTAATATTAGGGCGAGTAGCTTGAACAACGAAGTACGGAGTTCGAAGACTGACTGCCGGGCCTTGAGCTCCCGGGCTTTTATAATACCTGCCCACTCACATGGCTGTGGGAACTTGCAGATCTCACGTATGCTTTTCTCTTAATTCTACACTTTATTACGTTGTAACAATCTTATTTTTAACATTTCTAACACCTGCAGTATCACTGCCCTCTCGGATGCAAAGTTGGATATCCGTTCTCATGAACTGTTAATAACCTCTCTGGGTTATCCTTGTATTACATTGTTGCAATGAACTTATACTTTATTTAACAATTTTAATATATATTATATATATATATATATATATATATATATATATATATATATATATATATGTAAATTGGGGATACATAACTCCCGTAGCAATTCTGGATTCCGACCCTATCAATTCTAAATATTTATTTACTATTGTCAACTACGAATGATCTTGTTAACAATGAATAAAGTTAAGTTCACGTTAGTGGTAGTAGACGGTTAAAATATCTGTCAAGAACAATGTATTTTAGAATTATAAAGTATAGCTATCGACGTCCAACGTAATTTTTATTAAAATATAAACAACTCAAATTGAAAGTAAAGTAATGTAAATTTCTGTAAGATAAATTTAAATATAAATACAAGAACACGACATGGATTTTCAAATGTATTTATTGGTAAATTACGTTTAAAAATAGAACGGCATGAAAATTTAGTCAACGATTTGATCATGGACAAATTTATGAATCCCAGAATAATTTAATGGCAAACGCAAATATATCATTGTTTTAAAATTCTTTAAGCAACAATTTGTTTGCTCTATTTTGTTTAGAATAGGTTAAATTACGTAAGAATTTGGCATGTAGATTTTTATGTAAATAGATAACTTATCTTTTTTAATTGAATTCGAATTCCGATTTAATTGAACTATTATAAAAAGATTTATTTTATGGTACCTGATCAGCTACGTTTATTTACGGAGGTAAGAAAGAGTATTAAAATTATCCATGTATATTTCTAAAAATTTGTACATAGCGTGACTTACATAAGTAAAGGTTTGGAAGTACTAACTACAACGAGAGGTTGTATAAACTCTATATTAGTATTTAGTAGTTACGAAGTGTTTTTAGACTTCAAATGTACTCTTCATTTGTATATTTTAATGCTTGTATGTAAGTAATGTTTTTGGATATTGTGTGTTGAAGAAATATGTTTGTGGTTGTAGCCATTATTATTATTTGAGGGATTATTTGTTAATGAATATTTGATTTTAATTCATGTTTAATGTTGGATTTTCATTGTTTCATTTACCCTATGTTTGCAAGATAATACGAGCATCTTCAGGCAATAATTACCACCAGTTTTATTGATACCCAACATAAAAGGCTTATTTCAATTAATTTTTTTTATTCACTACATTTCACAGCAGTATATATTGTCAAGTACTATACGAGTACGGTATTAAGGTAACGAATCCGGAAAGACCAACGTAATTTAGTTTGAGTCTATTTTTAAACGTAGTTCGAAAGTTCTTAAATCTTTTTATAGTCGACAATTTACAAGACTGTATTTTAGAAACATTCAGCAATTAATTATAACCGACTTGAGAAACATTTAAGTGATTAATTGCACTTACCATTTTCCCTTGGTTTATAATCTTTGAAACCGTTTTGGGCCCACCCAAATAACTCATCTACACCAATGTTTGCTCCATAGAGCTCCTAGAAATATATGGTTTATTATTCTATATTACTAAAACGTTAACCTACCACTAATGCCCTTCTTGTACCTTCTTTCCAGCTCAAGCGACATTCAGAAGTGCGAGCAACTTGTCCAAAAAAAGTATTAAAGGTTAGTATTCTAGAATCAGGAATCTAGAAAATAATGTATTTAGAATATATTTATTATAATTAAAACATACCTTATTTATTAAGAACCCATCGAACCACATAATGATTTTGGTTCCATCGGTAGCACATTGATTGACACTATCGGGGTCTACGATTATTCCAGGATGCCAGTATTTGTTATTAAACATCGCCCAGACAATGGTTCCAGTATCTAGTGTTACAAAAGGGTCCCTCAGATTCCGTAGTAGTAGTAAAGCGTCTCTATTCTTTCTTCGTATTTTTGCTTTCCGGCCCATCGTCTTCAAAGCTAAAATTGATATTTATTTTACACGAGTTATGTATCTTTTAATCTATGTATGTATAACAAAATAGAAATTATTAGGAATCATTAGAAATTGTTAACGAAATTATTAAGTCAAGTACAACAATGTAGTTCAAGGATAATTAAATAAAGGTTATTAACAGTTGTGAGAACGGATGCAATACACTGTATTCCAGACGATAGTGATACTGCAGGTGGCAGGTCACAGACGGTTAAAAACCTTGATTACCTAGAAATTAAGTTTGTTACATTGTATAATGAATGGAATTAAGAAAAAAGCAGACATGAGCTTTGCACGTTCCCACAGACATGTGAGGGGCAGGGACAACATAAATACCCCGGGAGCCCTAGACCAGTCAGTCAGTCTGAAGTATTTCAGCTTTAACATAGCAGTTTGCTTAGGCTACTCACTAATATTAATTAATTATTTTTTGACTTGAAGTTTTTTTAAACAAGATTGTCAAAATTCCATATTAATATCTGTATAAACCAAATAAATTGTTACGAAATTTAGGAAGAAGTTTTTTGAAAACACCGCTGCCAAGACCCGAAAGGTAACTGACGCAGTCGGTAGGATCCAGAAGGGCACTACGAATCTAAAAATCGGAAGACCAGTGACCAAGAATTTCAATTCACAATTCTGGAAGAACCCAAACAAAGTTGAAAGATGTACAAGCATCGACTAAAACCAACGAGACAAATTTGGAAGAGGCACAAGTAAAAAATCGACCGAGCTCACAGCCAGAAAACAAAATTGATTTTTGACAAATTATTTGATATTAGCTAGTAATAAAAAAAATTTATTATTTTATGTATGTACAAAATTTGTTTTATTATTTTATTATTACAATGTATGCCATTTAATGAAAATAATTTACTAATAGAAATTATTTACAATCTCGAGATCTATTTCAAGAAAATTTATTTTAAAAGCAAGAGAATTCTAAACGAGAAAACTGAAAAGTACAATTATTACAAATTATTAATTAATACAAAACGTCACTGGCGCAGGAATTATTGAAAGAAAACTAAAACGATTTTAAAATTCAAAAAATAGAACGCAATTAATTTATATCAATTTATCAATGAAAGTTTAATGTACAAACGCAATAACAATTAATTATAGAAACGATTTATTCAAACGTAACTTTCATGGCATTTCTATAAATTAAACACACCCAGTGTATAAATTATAGAAACACTTTGTAATTATTATTATTAAATTAACTTACTACAAATTGAAACAAAGCGCAAATCTAAAACACGACTTTGATACAACTTATTACTGACAAACAGCATTGAATAAAAACCAATCGGTACGAATATATCTAATTATAACGAAAGAACTACTAAAAAGATTTATTCAAAAACGCGCATCGCAACTTTATAAATATCTACATTATTGAAAAGGTTTATTCAACTATGACTTTTATGATTAAATATTTTAGTACGAAGCAATCAATTGTAAAAGACGCGATTTATTTAATTTATCACCGACTGAAAACAAAATCTTTCAAGAGACTTAAAACCTATAATTAAACAACTTATTGTATAAATTATACTGAAAATTTTGATGCAAATACTGTAACGAAACGGTAGACTGAAAAGTTGCAAGCCCTATATTTAGACGAGATAATTTAATTACAGAGAAGCATCTTATACACTTATCAATTACAATACCCACGGAGAAGAAATAATTAAATCAGACTCAATTAATTAGCAGGAACAAAATAAGATCGTACCTAACGCAGAAACATACAAAGTATAGCGCAAATTATTGCAAGAATATTAATTCACGTAAAAAGCCTTTCAGAAAATTAAAACCCGTGACAACTTTAACATCCGCAAAGTATAAATAAACGAATTTAAGGCAACAGCAATTAATCAGACTTACCGAACACAAAACTCCGCAATTTAATTAAAGCGATTTTTTTAAATAACCCGACATAATCCAAACTAAAAATTAACAAATCAAACTAAAAAGTAACCGTACAAACCGCAAAATAAATCTCAATTTTTACAAAAATTTAAAACTAATTAAAAGCGAAAGCAACCCTTAACAATCATGAGTTCAAATATAAAAATTTATCCCGAAAATTCCCTAAATTCAACGAAGATCAAGCTTTGCCAGGAAATTTCATTACAACGTTTAAAATATTTTTAAAAACCTTTTCCAAACCCGGAGACAACGAAAAAAATGTATTACTATTACGCCTGAAAATAAGTAAACTGACCGGACCGGCACTAACACCAATAGCCAGCCGAGCTGACTAAGAACAATGGGAGGACTTTAAACGCATATTAATTGCATATTTTGGCGATCAACGCAACATAAAATGTCTTATCCGCGAAATAATAAACCTAATAATGGAAAATAACCAATCTCCGTATCAATTCGGATTCAAATGCCAAGACGTAAGAAGTTTAATATTAAAAAATTAAAAATCAAAAAACTCGGTCAAAATATTCGATTTTTAACAACGAAAATGGTCGATGAAATGGCACTAGACACCTATATAAACGCATTACCAGAACGACTATTAGATAAAATCAGATTAAAACATCCCCAAAATTTAGAAAAAGTCATGAATATGATAATAGAAGAAGAAAACGTTACATACTACCGAAACAGACTATGTAACCCTAACGCGTATAAAAGCTATTCACCAATAAAGATCATACAAGCCGCGAGACAAACAACCACCTAAGCAACATTTACTTCATTTAACGCACAAACATATCAACCGCGAAGTAATAACTACAATTTTAATAACACAAATTTTAATAATCAATTCAAGCAATTTCCAAGACCAACGTTTAACTCACATTTTACGAAGCCCACATTCACACCAAGATTCAACCAAAATATAAACCAACAAAGACCAGAATTCAGTGCGAACCCTATTAGAAATACACCAATGAATAATATCAATAATAACAACCCTAACAATTACTACAAGCAAACCCCTATGGATACCTCATCTAGTAACACCAGACAAAATACAAAAATAACGCACATCAGATCGAGCCATAACCAAAAAAGAAACTTTACATCGAAAAAACTATTTTACCAAGAAGTAGAAGAATTTGACGATGACCAGAATAATTACATTCACCCCAGTACAAACAATGAATTAAACCAATTACAAAATTACGAACGCGTCGAACCATGCGAAAATTACAAAGAGGACGACGAAGAAAACGCGTGCTTAAATTTTCAGATAGACCAAATTATAAACGACCAAACCTAATAAATTTAAATAATATTAATCATCTAATACTACCATTAAGGATTATTTGAAGACCTATTAGTAGTAGGATGACAGTGTAGACAGTTGTGGCCAGTAACTCCCTTATGCCCACAACCATTACAATGGAGTACTTTAGGACGAGTACAACGTGTCGAAACATGACCAGGTTTGTCGCAATTAAAGCATACGACCTGACGAGTAGAAGTAGAAAGAGGAGGAAAAACAGTTGGAAGTACGGAGGAAGTATCGAATCTACCTGCAGGCGTAGGAGAGATCTTAACAACTCGGTCATGCGAAGTAAAAGTATTTTCCTCAATAGTAGCCGACTTATAAGAAAAATCCAGGAGTAAGAATTCTAAGTTTAATAAAGTAACAAGGACTTCCCAATATTTGAGGGAACGCTGATGTGCGCGGAAGAGAAGTAAAGCATTTCCGGTAAGTAATTCCGGAGTAAAACGAAAAAGCTGCCGAGCAGAAATATTACGCGAAACACAGAATTCCTTAATACGAAACAAGAATTCCGCTAGAGAACCTTCACCTGAAAAAGAGTCATTCAATTTGGCGAGCGGGTATCCTTTAGTAAGACTCATTGTATTGGCAGCAGTAGGAGTATCCAATTCTTCCTCGGAATCAGAAGAAAGATAAGGAACTTCTTCGGTAACGGTGGTAGCTACATTAAGAGATTGAGGACTGAAAGAAGGCCGTTGACTAAAATCAGCAAGAGTAACACGATTGAATTTTCTAACAGTCGACTCAACATCCGAACGAATGGTCTGTAAAGCGAATAATAATTTATTTTTCATAAGGGCTTTCTCCTCAGAGCTAGCCAACATCAATTCACAACGTCGCTAAATGTGTACCTATTAGAAGCGTAAACAGGCGAACTTATTATCAGTAATATCTCCAGTAAAATTGTCAGAAAACGGTCCAAGTTCAGTAAGCGTGCGTTTAATCGCCTAATGATGTTCTGTAAACGTAATTGTATAAGGGCTAGGAGTAAAGATTGATTCACTTCCACTTGAATCGCGTTGCGGATGGCTTTACGCAACCCCTTGACTTCAATGTCAGAGTCAAATCCTCGAGAAGATAACTCATATTGGAGTTCGGGTTTTAACAGCATATTTACATCCAAACCCCCACGTAACGATTGTTACAAAAAAATTACACACTGTATATAAGAGTAGTTTCAAAATCATCAACCACAACCGAATAAACTATAAAATATCAGAAGTGAATCGCAACACAACGATTCTATCCAATACGGAAGTAACAAACGGATCAAATTAAAAAAAAAGAGTACTCAACGTAAGAAAAAATAAAGTCACTAAACTTAGAAATAGTGCGCCAGAGTTTTCAACGGACTAGAATTATCGGCGAAACCACAATTCCGATAATCCGAAATAAGCCAATCAAGAATATTAAGCAATCAAGAAAGAAGATCGAACCTACACAGTAAATAAAGAAAAAAAATTAAATACAATTTCGAACGTAAGGGAAGAAAACATAAGTAGTATCAGGCCGAAAAAAGGATCATGTAGTAACTTGGGCTGCAAACAAAAAAAAACAGGCCTGAAACAAAATAAAAATTGAGCCAGAAATTAAGCGGAACCAAATCGGAACACAAATTAACGAAAACCCAAAATCGAAGCAAAAGAAAATTAACTACAACAAACTCGGAGCTAAAAATTAATCCAAAAAAAAAATCGGACCCTCACGTCAGAGCGTCAAAATTTATACTGCGTACCTAGACGTAGCCGGAAGAAACGTAGAAATACCAGGCTAACTACCAAACGCGGAGGGTGGGGAATTTACCTAAATACCAAAAAAATAATAAAAGCACATCGACCACGATTATTTATTAACAATAAGAATAAATAAAGGATTCTGTACAAACAAGCAAAAGAAATAAATTAAGCGTTACTATTTCAAAGCGAACAATTATGTTATACAATCAATTTAGTACTTTAGATACGAAATGTGCATATGGTATTTTACAGAGAATAAAACTAGTCGGTAATGAAAGAATTAACGTGTGAGAGCTTTTGTCAAACATTATTTTTTAAATCGTACATAATACCTTTTGTAAAATAAACTAATCAGTAGAAAAGAATAAACGTGCAGGAACTTTTGTCAAACATTTTTAACAGCGGTACATCACATCTGTAGAGCGATAATATCGATTCGCAGCAACAAACAATAGTCCTACACCCAACGCCGATAAGGAATATTCCTTTGATATATACAAAAGAAAGCAAGTTGTATACTAGCATGTGTCGGTATACTTAGATTGCACACCCTCGGGAGTGACTCAGCACCGGATCGCCACAGTCGTCGGGTTCTATTTACCCTGTTACCATAACGGCACTAGCAATCTACAGGCAACGGCAGTTGATCTGTGGCACATAACAGTTGGGCCTACATAAAAAGAACCAATTTAGCTTCCAGCTAAGAGACGCAAGATACCTTCTACTTGTGGAACAAAAAAACGTGCATCGCTCTTAAAGTACTGGGACGAGTAATGTAGAAAGTATTTCAACGCACAAGCTGCAAAATCAAATTAAAGATTGATTCAAATAACACGAATTTGAACTGCAAATCCTCGCGTTATCAAAGCGCGATTAAAACTGAAAAACACGGTTTTATCGAATAGTTCAATACACTATTTAGACGAATGTTTAGATGGAAAACATATAAGAAGCAATTATAAGCGGTCGTAATGTATAACAAGTTAAGCGATACCTAAAACAAGGTATTGACTATTTAATTGTAGCAAAAACTTTACGTTTCAAAGACAATAGATTTAAGTTAAAAGTATTGTAAAGCGGGCTTATCTGAACAGATGCCCTATATTGGATGTTGTTGGAGAATTTAAGAATAGAACCAAAGTTTATTCGAGCGGGTAATGAATTAACAAAAGGAAAAAGGGTGTATTTAATGTATCCCGAAAAAAAACGTAAGAACTTGTCTACTTAACATTATCATTCTTATCTTTATTATTATTTTTATTTTTCTTATTTTCTTTTCTTGTCCTGATGAGACCCTTTACAAAAGTGGGCAAAACGTCGACTTTACTATAAAAATGACACGGTCCCAATCCGGAATCATAAACATTTATAATGACTCCGGCCGTCAAAGCCTCCGAGAATGCCTACCCCTTAATGCTTAAGTAAAATTTTCGCAATTATTCCTACATCTTAATTCCCCTCTTTAACTTCATTTATACTATAACTAATTCTACAGGTATTCCCCTTGTTTTGATTCACCCTTATGTCATTGATCTAAAATCTACACAGGATCTATCGGGATGCAAACTTCCTCATATGGTCCTATATTTCCCTGCATAGCCTTAATTAATGCATCTGTACTCGAAGACAAACCTATATCCTCTTGAGTCTTTTGCTTTCTCAATGATACCCTCTCTCAACCTTTTCTCCTCTTTTATTTTCATCTCTATACGGCGCTGGAATAGGATACAATTTTGCATTAAGCGGTTCATTTTTTACCACCACTAACTTTTGTATGTAACCCGAGTTAAGGTTCGGGCCTTTGAAACGGTATTTTTAAAAAAACGTTTCTAAATTGTTAACTAATTTATTTATCTTAATATTAGGGCGAGTAGCTTGAACAACGAAGTACGGAGTTCGAAGACTGACTGCCGGGCCTTGAGCTCCCGGGCTTTTTATAATACCTGCCCACTCACATGGCTGTGGGAACTTGCAGATCTCACGTATGCTTTTCTCTTAATTCTACACTTTATTACGTTGTAACAATCTTATTTTTAACATTTCTAACACCTGCAGTATCACTGCCCTCTCGGATGCAAAGTTGGATATCCGTTCTCATGAACTGTTAATAACCTCTCTGGGTTATCCTTGTATTACATTGTTGCAATGAACTTATACTTTATTTAACAATTTTTAATATATATTATATAAATTATATATATATATATATATATATATATATATATATATATATGTAAATTGGGGGATACATAACTCCCGTAGCAATTCTGGATTCCGACCCTATCAATTCTAAATATTTATTTACTAATGATTCAACTTTATCCTTTACTTCACCTGGACACTTAATTGCTTCTTCTTTCTTTTCCTCATTATCTAACTTATCTTCAAACTGATTATATTCAATTGTTAGTAGGATAACATAAATTTCGGTTGCTTGAAAACGGAATATTTTATTATTTGTTTATATTTTTTTCTCCGAAGGATTCACTGCGAAGGAACTTGTGCCATCACCATTATCACAGCTTAGCTAAAGTCAGCTGATACGTAACAACTGAAATGGGATTGCTCAAAGAATTAATCGAATACGATTCTAGTAAGTCGCCATACTGAATAAAAACTTAACTATTTGGCCACGACCCTTAGCACCTTTTTCTTATTAAGTAAAACTTGTGATAGCGTCTCCTTATTATGCTTCCTCTATGGCTCTATGTAATTATGTACAGGCATTTCACTTTAAGAAGAACTCAACGCCATTTAACAGCTTGCGTCGTATCTGATTGGTTGATTACAAAATTCGACACCACTGTTGCTTGAAAACTTCAATATCTAATTAAACTTATACATAATGAACCTTTTCAAACCGACTTTTGTTTTGTAGGCTTAATAACATTGTGTTTTTCATAAAGTGAAATATCTCTACAACAAAATGAACAATTTTCAGAAAAGAATCATTATTCCTAAACCAAAAGCTACTTGAAACGTGTTAAAATTAAATTATATTGACGAGCTAGAGTGAAAGGGTAGCATAATTAAATTTTCATTCGTTGTTATTAATCAATTAATATTAAAAAAAACCTTTTTTAAATAATTTAGCGTGCGATATTGTGATTTTAAATTACTTGTTAAATTGAAAAACCGGAAATTAAAGGAGTGTTTTGGAAATTTGCTTAATGGAGAAATGTTAATTTACATATTTGGTAGCACTCAATAAAAAGTTTTGGCGGTTATTCCAGGTGTTGCAATTACGTTTTTATATATAGTGTGAAATTTTCGTAAATATGGAGCTTCTTGTGTATTTCTGTGGTAAGTACTTTTAACAATAAAAACTGCTCTAATATAATTAGATAATTTTAGGTATTATGCTTTTGGCGTTTACTGCAATCTCAATTGTCCAAACTATTTATAATTTGGTATATGAGGTTGATGATAATGATGAGCTTATTGAATATCTCAGGCGCCGGGTTGGTTTAAACTCATTTTTATTTTAGCGTTAGATTTACGCTGCTAACAATGGTTATTTTTCAAAGTACACAAAAAAAACATTATTGCTTAAAAATCTAAATGCACTTTTTCAAAACTAGTTTTTGTTTTGTAAATTCTTTCAACTATTTACACTTATACAATTATTGCACCTCCAATGGAATTCTGTTAAGCAACCCGTTGGCAGTAAGTATTGGTTGAAACTTTAGTATAAGCGTTTAGCTTGTTGATATCTCTATAAAGATCTAACTCTTGTGCCTAACAATATTGGAATATATATGGACGGAGTGTTCATTCTATTGATGAATTCGTGGTTTGCCTTCTGCATAATATAGAAGCAGGTTTAAGACAAATTATTATTCATCATTTAATTCTATGTTAAAATCAATATATTGTTCTGTATGGTTTATTAACCATTTAAGTGATTTAATATTTAAATGTGCCTGTAGAGCAATTTCTGTATAAGGAACAAGATCTACCCGTACAGTGTAACTCCTTAGAAGATACAAAACAGTTCAACCTGAGAATTGGTGTTGCTTTATTTCACTTTCATTTTAAATAATACATTTGGTATAAATTACTTGTTTTAAGTATAGTATAGAATTTTTCGCAAGCTTGAAAGAATTAAGTGTTAAATTTTATTTCTGATTTTGGACATAATTTGTCCTTTCGTCATTGGGTTTTCAGTCCTAGAACTAGATGGACACATACCTCTATCGATCTTTATTCTGAGCTAATCTATACATTTCCCTGAAATTTCCACAACCTACATCTTTAACTATCTGTGTGCAATTTGTTCTTTATCAGTATATTTTTAAAAGCTAAGTTTACTTAGGCATTTAAATTAATGGTGACAATAATAGGTATGTGATAATATTGAGTAGGAAAAACTTTCCAATAGTTCGATAGATATAGACAAGGTAATCAAATTTTATGGGTCACTCTTGTTAACAAGCAAGGAATGTTGATGCTAGTTACTCGGTGCAGAAGTAATGTACCGATTGAAATATTTAAATTGTAATGCAAGTATTATTCAAACATTAAGTAAGAAAGACTGGTTTATTAAAGAATCCTAACTGTCGAATCCATTCTCGACCTGCTCAAAGGTTCCCCATTTGAATTAACGGTTTACAAGTTAAGCAATTTTGTAAAACTATCGTATGTAACGTTTACCGTATGTAACCTAGAACCTCTAATTTGGTGTCGCAATATGTAACTAAATCTATACTTGTATCCTGCAGTTTATTATTATTAAAGTACCGTGCAAAGTACTCCATGTTAATTACAAAAACTGCTCCACTGGAATCAATTTTAAATGGTAACTCTATCCGCTCTAAATTTAAGGAAATTTACATTTATAGCATGTTAAATTCTTCTTTCTACAATTATCTGCTAAATGTTGAAAATAACCGCATCTAAAACATTTGATATTATGATTAGGTACACCCGTAGATTGAACATTAAATTTTTGTGCATTATTTTGTATTTGCATCTTATTTGCGGGTGTAACACTGTGAAGATTTGATGCAGATATATGAAGTTGTGCAGCGAAGAAGTTTCCATGTTCACCGCAACAATCAAGGCGATGTCGATCGTTAAATCTTTAATTTTAATCAACTCTGAATGTTTCGTGAACGCAGTCCGAACACAAATTGGTTGCAAAGGGCTTCTTTAGGTACTCTCCAAACTAGCACGTAGTAGCGAGGCGTTGCAGAGTCGTTAAATATTCCCTAACGTTCTTTCCCTCATGCCGTCTTCGTTGCAGAAATCAAAAATTTACCAACGGTCAAACTTTTTCGAAACATCGTATGTTTCAATAGAAAATACCGTATAAAATGAATGTGCTGTACTGGGTGCTAACATTGCTTCCGTTTCAGGCATTGAATGTATAAAACAAGTAATACATTCGAACAATTATTAAAAAGAACCACGATGCAGGTTAAACTCACTTTTTTCGTTCTTATAATAACAGAAGTATTTACCTGAAAATAATGTGAATTCTTCTTCATCCTCGTCTCCAGTTGTTGTAATTGTGGATAGAAATGCAGAAGTAATACATACTATAGTGGTGGTTTAATGATTATAATAATACACAATATTTGTACGTGTTGTGTATTTCTATCGTAGAAGTCGAATGCCATCTCCCTTCCATATCTTTATCTTCCCATCCTAGTATCTAATAGAACACAGATACTTTCTAACACAGATACAATTTCTATACTAGAAAAGGTACATTGCACATTTATAACAATATTACATTTCATTTACATCTGGTAACGGAGTCGTATTAACAATCATACGGCTGCTTTGCACATATATGGACACTACAATGTCAGCACAACTGACAAACTATGTGTGTGGAATGCACTTAAAACAAATACTGCCGAAAATGTTATTCGGTTAAGCGACATTAAAAAACTAACAAAAGAATTTTGTTCAGTTGAACGTCTTCCCAACAGAAGAGGAAGTGGGGTTATTTTTAGCTACCATAAAGGAGCAAGCAATTGGTTTTACGTGGCTACTTTGCCCACCACCATCCAATGACGTTATTATTGTGACACATACAGAAAATTTAGTTTTTTGTGAAGAATATGTTAATTCTAACAACATAGAGGAATATTTTCAAGAGAAATGTAGAGTGACATTTGAACAAATGCAAATATTAGTAACATCACAAAAAGACAGTATGAATAAAAATTGGCTTGTCGCACTCAAACATCGATTAACAAGCAGCATGTATAGAGTTGTATTATCAGTATGCAGACAACAAAAATACAGTGCATCCTTATGTAAAAGCCTAACAGAGGTATACGATTTAAGCACTATCTGCGCTGTTCAGTGAGGTCACGACTGTGAGCCAACAGCTATAAAATGGTTTGAAGCTCAGATTAACTTAAATGTGGAACCCACTGGTTTGTGGCTTCCTAGGAAGCAGTTTAACGCAAGATAATACATATATATATATATATATATATATATATACATATATATATATATATATATATATACAAGATGGTAAGGTTTTAATGAATACTGAGTATGTTTATTACCATCAAATACAAGGCGTGCTGTATATCACCAATCGAGACATGTGTTATTTAATTATTGGACACCAACAGAAAGTGAAATAGTTCGTATTGCTAAAGACAGTGTGTGAGTAGAAAATATAGAAATACTAAAAACATTTTATTTATCTAAGTTTGTTGCTTTTATATGTGGATAATAATAAATTACTTAAGATTATTGTTATAACATATTATATTTGATTACTATTTACTATAATAAGCAAACTCCGCATTATTAATTTAAATAAGTAATTATAAATGAACTTAATGTATATAAACCATTAGTAATGAATACCTCCGTAAGACATAATAAAACACAATATTTAAATATTAAATAAGTTAAACTATCCTAACACAAATGCAGTAGTAATAAACCAGAATATAAAAATAATCATGTTACATATAATCAGAATATGGTCAGGGCAACTTAAAACAAACATGTTAATAACTTCAACAGCATCATAAACAAAGACACAATTTATAACAGAGTGCCATATCAGTTACAAGTTGCTAAACACAAGACAAAATTAGACAGTACTACTAGATTAGAGCATATATGTACACAGTACACGACTATTGAGAAAGCAGTGTAGGTTAGTAATGAATTGTAAAAAGATTGTAGAATAATAATTAAACGTAATTGAATTTTTGGTTTAGTTATTTGCAAGAACTGATCAAGTTTCAACAAAATATTGCTCCACTTTTTTAATTAATGAATATTGTAAATTTGTTAAAGCAGCAACTAGTTGAAAAACAGAATCGGCATGCTGCAGTAAAGATTCTGGCACCAAAGTTAAAATTTTGTGAATCTTCATTAGTCAAATAGTACGTCCAATGTGTATTCTGGCTCAAGTAATACACTCAGTTTGTCGAACTTGCTCAATGGTAAACTGAGGTGTATTTAAAAATGGAAGTATATTAATGTGTATACCAGCAGGTGAAATATTTTTTTAATAACAATTTCTTTATCAGCAACTATCTTTTCATCGCACTTTGAACTACTATACAATCTAGATACATATTTAATTACTCCATTTGGAGTCACTCCTATCAACCCCTTCCATGTATTTCTGTGCTTGTAGGAGCTGTATGCAACTTTCTGCTTTAACATACTGTTAGGTGTACACTTCTGTGCAATCTCAAATTATACGGCAATTTGTGAAGGTGCTAAAACAGTTTGGTAAACAATGTTTGTTTTTATTCCTTGGAACATTTTTCATTAACCGTTTAAACAAAATTTCATGTAGTACAAGAATCCAAGTAGTAACTACCTTGGAAACGGTGCCTTGTGTCACATCAAATCGGACAGCTAAATCGTCATGGAGAAAGTTATGATGAAGCTTCATAAGTGTCATCAATAACTGATCTTCTCTGGACATTTTTTGTTATTTCCAGCTATAGTAATAATTAATTTTAATGTTTTTTAGTAACTCAATAACCGCACTAAATATTTCTGCAGAAGGAAGGCCAGTATATAACAAAATTAATTTGTTATTATTACGAATAGATTCAAATGAAAAATGCGATTTCAAAACCGTGATATTACTAAAGCGTCTTTAAGCTCTTACTTCAAAAAATAATTTTCAGCTGCCACAACCACGGGCGATATAAATGGCAATGAAATTTCTATCTCCTTTGACATTTTCCAAGTGCTTAAGTGTCCTCTTATTCTTTTCGGGAATGTTTAATTTAAATTTTTTTGTTTTGCTGTGTTCAAACAAAGTAGGTTCATTTTCCTTTTGGCCATTTTCAAAATGACAACTGCACACATATGCACCTGGTCCAGGTTGAACTTCACGTCTAAAAAGCAAATAATAGTAACTATAATGCACGGTTTTATACATAGATGCATTGATTTACAAAGCATCCTTTCACGAAATACTGACCTTATTAACTTGGTTCATCAACTTCCTAATTTGTGATTTTTGGAAAATCGAAAAAACTTACATGGATCTTTTACATCGTAATGTTTACAGTGCAGTGCCTAGCACAAAATCTTCCTTAGACAGATAACTAAGAAATTACAAATGTAAGGTTACAAAACATTGTTTGATATTAAAGCAATAAAGATGTATCTACACTATCGCCGCTGATTTGTATGATGTGCAAATAATAATATAAAACACGTTACATACTAAATACGTAATAATGCTTAGAACAGGAAATTATAAACGAAATTGAGCAAATTATGTAATTCATCATGCTGAAATGCTGTTGTTTAGATTCACTAAAATAGACCATTGACAAAATGACGTCACCACTAATGGAGCGTATAGCACCCTAATGCTTCGGGATTTGGTTTTGTATAACGTTCTGTTACAGGGCGTTTCGGGGTTTTGCTGCTGTCACATTGTACCTAGGCGGCTCCGTGGCGTAGTGGTATGTGTGTGACTACTACGCCCAAGGTCCCGGGTTTAAATCCCGACACGGTCCGCTTGAAAAATGTTAGGCGAGCATTTTTCTCAAAAATACACCCTCGTTCGAATGAGAGGTAAAATGGAGGTCCCGTGTGTGAGTGTTGTCACGCACGTTAAAGATCCCTACCTTGCTTGGAACAGCAAGGGTTCGGCAAAATTCAAAATTTTCCAGGTAAAAAAAAAACTCGCTTCCTGGCCAATGTAGTACCTTCGGGTGGAGCATTGGAAAATCACATGTAATGTCACATTGTACCGGGTGGAGCATTGGGGACATGGCTGCAAGTATAGCGGCCGCTATTCAAATTATAATGTCACATTGTACCGTTGTTTACTGTACAGCCATCCATTTTGATACTAGTTCTAATCGTATTAACAAGAATTTTTATCTATGCGCTTTTTTTTTTTTATAAAAATGAATGTAGAAAATGTTCTCGAATTATGGGGTTTTCCTGAACTCGTAGAAATATTCAAAGGTAAAAATTAAATTACAGTATTATTTATTATCATATGAATTTAGTAATTTTTGAATAACCGATGTTGTGAATGTTATATTTAATTCGGCATTCATGGTAAACATTGCATATTTTAACGTTGAATTAAACTGTTTAGTATAGAACCCACTAAACTCATAAAATCAATATTATTGAGTAAATCATCAAATAGATAGCCAAATAGGTAGGTACCTACAATTAGCACAATATGCAATCTCGTTCAGAAGAACTTGGTATTTTCCATTGTTATTTGCTATATAATTTGTAAGTGAAATCATTTTATTGAGCATATGGTGTAAATCGTGTGAGATTACATCATAAGTCATTGATAAATTTTTGAAACTATGTTTAAGATTTAGTTGTTGATTTGATCGTCGAACATCCTGTTCTCTCGTGAACCTGTCTTTGATTGACAATGACATAATATTTGGCGTCAGGTAGCCGCAGTAAGTAGTTGTTGGATTACTCTATATTGTTTATATAAATTTATATAATTGTTTAAAATTCTTATTACGAAATTGGAAGGTACATTGTTGAATAATTCATTTCCCATAGGTCTGGTAAAGAGAGTTCTTTTTTCTAATTTTTTGCAGAATCCTTCTCGGGTTGTTTCGGATACCAATAAATTTAAGAAACTACCCTATATTCAACAGTTAACTTCTAGAATCGCCAAAATACTTAAACAGCCCGATATTTTTATAGCGTGCACGTATGGCAACACGATTGGAAGGTTATTTACAAAACTAAAGAACAGAACGGAGAAATCATTATGTAGCAGTTATTTATCAGGTACATTGTAGTTGTAAAAAAAGTTACGTGGGTAAGACGAAACAGTAGGTCAAGAACCGTGTAATACAGCATAAGAGCGATGCTAGGATAGGAAAATCTTTTTGCGTCTTATCTTCTCACCTTTTTACCACTAAACATATAGCGGATTTAGATGGAATAAAAATCTTGGACTTTGAAGAAAATTATCATAAGAGATTGTTCCTAGAATCCTTTTACATTCTCCAACAACGGGACCCATTAAACAAAAGTTAGATGTGAAGAATTTGAGTGTTGTTTATTCAGGATTGTACAGATTTCACAAACCTATATAATTTCAACGTAGTATGAGTTTTACATATTAAATTGTATTGTTATCTTAATGGTAATATAGTGTTTAAAGTTTTGAATTATCTAGTATTTGGTGGTTATCACTAAAAATTTAATTATGTACCGGTTTGATATACGTTCATCAAATGTTTCTGTCAATTTTTCAACCAATGTTTAGCAGATAAACGTTTAACTAAGTGAGTGAAGTTTGTATTGTATTGTAGTTGTTTCTTTTACTCACTGCATTAATTATTTTGACTAGTTGTTTATAACCCCTGCTGGATATAGTATTGTGTTGTTTTTGTTAGATTTTATTGCAATGGACTATTATATATGTTGTGCTAATTTTAGTAGATATTGCCATCTAGTTATGTCTTAGTAGATATGTAAGTAACTTTGTGTGTACTTTTTAGAACTGTGACTAACCTCATTATGTTTTTTAGTCTTTGAAGAAGGCACGAAATTTTGTTGACGAAACATAGAATTAAATTACGATTTGACATATTAGTCGATTATTTGTTGAACGAGTGTATCCCAAGAGTTTACCAACCTTTGTTTTAACTATATATATATATATATATATATATATATATATATATATATAGCGAGGAAGAATTTGGAATGCAAATGCAAGTTTATTAATATATATCAACAGTTATAAGATGAAATGAAACCCAACCTTTATGTAAAGTTGAATTGACATTTCAAATCGAACTGGTAATTGAAAATCGCTAAAAGAACAGCCACAGCAGGATTTGAACCTGCGACCATTAATTTGCCGGATCAACGCTCTAATCAACTGAGCTATGCAGGTGATTGGCTAGACTGTGTTAATTTATACTACTGAAGCTTGTTCTCTTTTCGATTTTCAATTATATTATTTAGAAATTGATTCTAGTTATATACATAATTCATGTACTAATTACTTGATCATCCCATTTTTGCAGCAAAAATGGGATGATCAAGTTATTAGTACATGAATTATGTATATAACTAGAATCAATTTCCTTAAAATGCAAGACGTAATTGAAAATCGAAAAGAGAACAAGCTTCAGTAGTATAAATTAACACAGTCTAGCCAATCACCTGCATAGCTCAGTTGGTTAGAGCGTTGATCCGGCAAATCAATGGTCGCAGGTTCAAATCCTGCTGTGGCTGTCGCTTTTAGCGATTTTCAATTACCAGTTCGATTTGAAATATCAATTCAACTTTACATAAAAGGTTGGGTTTTTATTTCATCTTATAACTGTTATATATATATATATATATATATATATATATATGTATGTAAAACGTATATTTTGAGACTTCGGTTTTTTGCAGTGGAAAATAGTTTATCCGGAGCTGCATAACAAGGGAGAGTTGTCATTTTTATTTATATGCCCTTATTTCTAAAATTATTGCAAATTTACTATAAAATGTTCAGTTTGAGACATATTATGTTTAACGCATAGTTTGAACCAGGGTCTGAAACTATACATTCAGCATGTAAATGAGACATATTATGTTTAACGTGTAGTTTGAACCAGGGTCTGAAACTATACATTCAGCATGTAAATGAGAAAAACCCCCAAAGTATGCGTATGATGCCATAAATACTTATGTTTCTGTGTCTCATCGTTTGACAAGGTTGGAAAAACGTTTAGTATTATTTAGTACGCTTATGCTGTAGTTGCATAATATACCAAGAATGTTTTAAGGTTTTCTTTATATACATATAGTTAAATGACATGTAAAGTGTTTCCTAATAGCTAATAGCTACGATTCCTAGATAGGTTTCCTATTAACACCACCTATTGGATAGCCGATGTTCAATTTAACTTTATACGGAGATGGTTTTGTCTTTTTTTACATTTCGTAATATTTTGTTAAAGTGAATGCTTACGAATTAAACATATAATTTTTCTGTTAGTCTACATAGGGCTATGTATATACTTTTAAAAAGGACACATCAAGGTATTTAGCCATGTCCTGTATGTGGACAACTAGTCATACGTCATTTGAAAATTGTTAGTTTTTAACAGGTAATTAGTCTGGTATTTCGCCAATTTCCTGTCAATTATCGGCTTCAGTCGTCTTTGATAATTTCCAACAATAAAAGAACACCTTTTTTATTGCAGGAGCGGATTCTGCAGCTCCTTGTGTGTGTGTGTATGTGTGTGTACCGGGGGAGGGGGAGGGAGTATAAACATCCCTTAATACACTACCGTTATTACACGGTC